>JAODAL010044226.1:0-33081 GCA_025379985.1 Phyllomedusa bahiana
ACCACCACCTCATGGAGGTTTTGCCTTCCTCTGGATCACATTATAGGGCTATAGGTTGGACTCGATGGACCTGTGCATTTTGTCACCCTTATCTACTATGTTACTACCACTTATCTTGTAGCATTCAGCAACATCCATTTACCTGTAGAATCTGGCTGCTGGTGGCTGCAAAGAGAAGAAACATAAGAGTAAGGGTGCACATGTATGTTACTTCTTATTGGGAGCTATGGAAATAGCCTAACCCTTCTACTAATAGTTACGGCTGGCATCTACAATTAAATGGGGTTCACAAGTCTGCTATTCCCCCATTGTCACATAGATGTGGAAATGTTTCCAGCTGAAGAACTCTTTTAAGTCACGTGAAAGGCCACTCAAAGGTGTATTGCCAACTTCTAAGGGTACGAGACCATGGCATATTGCGTTGTGCACAGGTATGTGCCACGTTATGTCTTCATTATGCAAGCGCATAATTTTAACATGTACACTTTTATTTCTCATCACAAAAGCGTCTGAAAGAAATGGAAGGTCACTTCTTTTTATGGGTATACATAACATACCAAGAAGTACGATCGTAAAATCATCATCGTCTGAATGACAATGCTGATTTTACACTGCACTCAATGAGTGCTGTACTTGTTAAGTGAGTTAATCGTATTTGTGGGGTATACTTTGGCACAAGATATCAAAATTTTCACAATATTTTTATATTTTTCACAAATAAACAAGAATTGTATGGACCAAAATTTCTTACTAACTCAAAGCACAATATGTCACAAGAAAATAATAATTACTGAATCACATGGATAGGTAAAGGTATCAAAAAGTTATTCCCACATAAAGTGACACATGTCGGATTTAAAAAACGGAGCTCTGTCAGAGAGGTCTATACTGGCTGGGGTGGTAAGGGGTTAAAGAAAATATATTTTGCTGAGTCTAGATTCCGTTCCATTAAATATATTTAGATATTTTAGTCTGTGATTTAATGTACACGTGATGTCGCTGTAACCGAAGCAAGTAGATGAACAAAGCTAATTTTTAGGAGCTTAGCTAAGAAATGTGATTTATATAAAATATTCTTTTACCAAATAAGTAAGTTTTGCCAAATATAAATCTAATTAGCCAGTAGCATTTTGTCTATATGAATTGGCTAATTAATATTTGTAATATTTTATTGGTTTTAGTATGTAAGGAGTGTACCCCAGGCGTTTGTCAATAAAAAGAGTATGCTGTGGCTCATGCCTCGGGAGACATTAATAAGCCCATAACAATGACTGTGTTTTCTGTTTCTCGGTTTCCAGGTGGGGTTCTGGTTGGTAAAAGTTTCCTCTTTTTTAGGGGGAAACTTACACTGCTCATTAATTTGAATCCCACAGGCAATTGGATGGGCTCGACTCTGTTATGAGTAATAAAGAGCCCAGCCAATGTTTTTCAACTACACAACTTATTATTCTGCTAGTGGAGTCACTGTGTACATACATTACTTATCCTGTACTGATCCTGAGTTACATCCTATATTATACTCCAGAGCTGCACTCGCCTATTCTGCTGGTGCAGTCACTGTGTACATACATTACTTATCCTGTACTGACCCTGAGTTACATCCTGTATTATTCTCCAGGAGCGCACTCACTATTCTGCTGGTGCAGGGCCTGTGTACATACATTACTTATCCTGTACTGACCCCGAGTTACATCCTGTATTATACTCCAGAGCAGCACTCACTATTCTGCTGGTGCAGTCACTGTGTACATACATTACTGATCCTGCACTGATCCTGAGTTAAATCCTGTATTATCCTCCAGAGCTGCACTCACTATTCTGCAGGTGCAGTCACAGTGTATATACATTACTTATCCTGTATGATCCTGAGTTACATCCTGTATTATACTCCAGAGCTGCACTCACTATTCTGCTGGTGCAGTCACTGTACATACATTTACTTATTCCTGTTACTGATCCTGAGTTGATCCTGTATTATCCTCCAGAGCTGCACTCAAATATTTGCTGGTGCAGTCCCCTGTGTACATAAAATTACTAATCCTGTACCGATCCTGAGTTACATCCTGTATTATACTCCACAGCTGCACTCACTATTCTGCTGGTACAGTCACTGTGTAAATACATTACTTGTCCTGTGTGATCCTGAGTTACATCCTGTATTATCCTCCAGAGCTACACTCACTATTCTGCTGGTGCAGTCACTGTGTAAATACATTACTAATCCTGTACTGATCCTGAGTTACATCCTGTATTATACTCCAGAGCTGCACTCACTATTCTGCTCGTGCAGTCACTGTGTACATACATTACTTATCCTGTACTGATAATGATTTACATCCTGTATTATACTCCAGAGCTGCACACACAAATCTGCTGGTGCAGTCACTGTGTACATACATTATTTATCCTGTACTAATCCTGAGTTACATCTTGCATTATACTCCAGAGCTGCACTCACTATTCTGCTGGTACAGTCACTGTGTACATACATTACATATCCGGTACTGATCCTGAGTTACATCTTGCATTATACTCCAGAGCTGCACTCACTATTCTGCTGGTGCAGTCACTGTGTGCATACATTACATTACTTATCCTGTACTGATCCTGAGTTACATCCGGTTTATACCCAACTGCACTCACTATTCTGCTGGTGCAGTCAATGTGTACATTACTTAACCTGTAACTGTCCTGAGTTACATCCTGTATTATACCCAGACTGCACTCACATTCTGCTGGTGCAGTCACTGTGTACATACATTATTTATCCTGTACTAAGCCTGGGTTACATCTTGCATTATACTCCAGAGCTGCACTCACTATTCTGCTGGTACAGTCACTGTTTACATACATTACATATCCGGTACTGATCCTGAGTTACATCTTGCATTATACTCCAGAGCTGCACTCACTATTCTGCTTGTGTAGTCACTGTGTACATACATTACTTCTCCTGTACTGATCCTGAGTTACATCCTGTATTATACTCCACAGCTACACTCACTATTCTGCTGGTGCAGTCACTGTGTACATACATTACTTATCCTGTACTGATCCTGAGTTACATCCTGTATTATCCTCCAGAGCTGCACTCACTATTCTGCTGGTTCTGTCACTGTGTACATACATTACTTATCCTGTACTGATCCTGAGTTACATCCTGTATTATACTCCAGAGGTACTTGAACATACTTTAACTGCTCTCCTACAGACCGAGGGTTATGGGAGAGAAAGAGGTAGAGGATTAGAGGGCCTGAAGAAATTGTCTGGGGAAGAGAAGTTTGGGACCTCCACTGAGATTATTGTCTGAGATTATTACTGAGCACACCTTTAGGCCATGTTCACACGGCTTATTTGGGCGCGAATTGGAGCCGTACTGCGCCGTATTTGCGCTGCAGTATGGCTCCAATCCGTCCCAGTAACTATGGTAGTCCACAGTTTTCATAGAGAACTATGGATTCCGTCTCTCCTACCCGCTCGGCGAATCCGCCGGGCGGGGAGAAAGTGACATGCACATTATTTACGGCGTGTACGCGCCGTAGATAATGACAGTCTATGGGGCCGGCGAGCTGCCGGCCCCCGCCCCGCGGCACGGCTGCCGGCGTAATTGCGGGGCGAAATCCTTCCCCGCAATTACGCTGGCAATAAGCCGTGTAAACCAGGCCTTACACAAATGCAGGCAGCAAGTACTTGACATGAGTAAAAGTGCTTGTTAACAGAACTTTCAGGGGCTCCAATAAGCAATAATGCCAGGACAGCACCTCTCTCTATATGCACAGAATTCATTAGAAGTCTTGCTGAATTTAGCTACAGTATTTATACGGTTGTTATTGAAGTCAATGAGCATGAAATAAATATATAATCTGCTACCGTCCTCTAGTGGCAGCTGCCAGCACAATCCAAAAGAGAAGACAAGATTATCTCTGTTGAAAGAGAACGAAACCAGCTCACCTCTATGTAGTTGTTCAGCAGTATTCAATGTTGTTCGATAGCAACCCTGTGCTCAAATCCGCGTTCCATGAAACGCAAAACACGTAGTAGGTAAGGCAAAAAGATGGATTGGCACCAAGGCTGTTGCTAAGGTCCAAAGTCCATTTATTGAAGAACAACAAAATAGCATAAATGCCACAAAAAGACAAACGTGCATAAGGGACGACCAGAGAGGTGGCAAGCTGACACGTTTCAGGCTGTATACTGCCCTTAGTCTTAGCTACAACTAAACGTTGGTAAAACCCTCTTATAGTGCATTAAAAACAACAACAATCTAATTAAAATACAATACAATTGTTAACATCTGTTGGCATGTACCTGGAAGTCATGCAGTGCGCCTCAGCGAGTTAGCGTACCACACGTGACCGGCCAATGCCAGAGGAACCGGAAGAGTATGCGTTCTAAATAGCGGAAGTGACCTCACTTCACGACAAGGTACGGCGGAGATGCGTTGCTAGGAAATGACGTAAGTAAATAAGTAAAAGTGCTGTTGTCCAAGCAACACAATGCATCATATTACACAGATACATTAACACGGGATCCGCAATCCACAGACAACAATCTACTGAACGACATTCCAGGTAACATGCCATAACAGAGAATTTTAGATGTTTATAAAAAAAAAACACCAAAGACTATACGCCTTGTGAACTACTCTGCATTATACTGGATGTCAAAAGTTATAAATACACATATAGCAAATAAAGCATATTATATGATCAAGTATTTTTGTGCTTAACTGACTTCAATATTATTTACTGTTTTGTATTTTAATCTTAATTTTTCATTTTTTAATATTATTTCTGATACTAATGTTTTCTGTTGCTAGCTAATAGCTAATGTTTTGGTATCAATGATAAGACATTATTTCCCTACGTAAATTTATACCCCAGGGGACAATGGTGTTGAGGTCTAAAATCCAATAAGCCTCTCTGTCTCTAACGAGGTATTCCCAGTTACCACCTCGGATAGGCTTCCGTACCCTTTCTATAACCATGACTTGTAATCCTTTGGTTTGAGACCCATGATAGTCAACAAAATGCTGCGCTACATTTGATTTATTAGGTCGATTTGTATTGAAAATATCATGTTCATATAGATGTTCTAAAAAACGTGTTTTGAGTTTACGAACTGTACTGCCAACATAAATTAAGTTACATAGTGTACATATTATGGTATAGACAACATGGTGGGAGTTACAGTTTGTATAACTTTTTATGTTATAAGTTCTTGTTTGATCTGAGTTAGAAAAATTTTGACAGGGAAATGCATAACTGCAAGTTTTACACGGGTGGAAACCATACCTGAAAAAACCTTTAAACCGCAGCCAATTGAGCTTGTCTTTGGAAAGGGATAAGGATCGAGGCGATAAAATATCGCTGATAGTTTTAGGTTTTCTTGCTACTATACGGCAGCCATCATGTAATATAGACTCCAAAATTGCATCTTCCTGCAAAATAGGTAAGCATTTCCATATTACTTTTTTTATTGCATTGAACTGATGACTATGGTCTAATACTAGTACTGGTTTATCAATTTTATCTCCTTTTTTTAAAAGTTCTCTTGAAAGGCCTTTGGGGCCTAGTTATTCTTCCCTGGGGCGTTTATCTACAATTCATTCTGGTCTCTTTAGTGCCCAATCCAGATAGCCTCTAGATTTTAATCTGTCATTTATGACAGTCTTTTCAGAAGCATAATCACATGGAAGACTACAATTACTTTTCGCCCTCGTCAGTTCTCCCACCGGTATCTTTTTGTGTGTTTTGTATGAAAGCTGTTATAATGTAGGATCGTGTTACCGCTGGTAGGTTTACATAAAGTTTGAGAGATAATGACTTGACTAGAGAATCCCGTCAGTTTTAAGTCCAAGAATGTTATAGAAACGTCCTGGATTTCATGGGTAAATCTCAAATTAAGGGGATTATTATTCAGATAGTCCAAGAAAGAGTGTACGGCAGGCACATCGCCCCTCCAAATTAGGAGGAGATCGTCGATGTACCTGCCGTACCACTCAATGTACTCCACAAATGGGTTGGATTCCGAAAAAATGTATTGACTTTCCCACCACACAACAGTGAGATTGACCAAGGATGGCGAATATTTTGCGCCCATATAGATGCCTCTAGTTTATAAATAAATAGAGCCATTGTATGAGAAGTAATTATGATGCATTAGACAATCCGTAACCATAAGTATGTACTGTATCAAATCTGTTGAATATACACTAAATGTCTCCAGATGATATTGTAGTGCAGTCAGTGCCACATTATGGGGGATACTGGTGTACAAAGACTCGGTGTCACAAGCTAGCCAACTCATGTCATCCATCCAAACTTTGTGCTGTAAGTTACCCAAAACATCCTTAGTATCCCTAAGATATCCTGGTACACGTTGTACCAGGGGTTGTAAATAGGAGTCAAGCCACTGGCAGAGGCGCTCCAGGAGGGACTCGATACCAGAGACAATTGAACGCATTGGATCCAAATCCTTGTTTTTGTGGGGTAACCCATACAATATGGGCATAATTGGATGGTCAACCAATAGAAATTCCACCTGTCTCTGGCTCAGGACCCCCAAAGATAGTCCCTCTCCTAATAGATGTTGTATTTCACAAGAAAAATTGACAGTAGGATCGCCATCCAACTTGAAGTAAGTGGACACATCTTGTAACATAAGCAACATTGCTGTATTGTAATCCTGCACATTCATCACACCTACTGTTCCCCCCTTGTCCGCCATCCTGATGACAACATCCTTGTTATTCTGTAAATCATTTAAAGCTTTACGCTGTGTTATACTGAGGTTGAGATGGTTGGACATAGGGGAAACAGAGTTGGCGATGGCTCGAAGATCACGTTCTATCAACAACTGGAAGCGATCCATAGCACATGTTCTTGACTGTAAAGGATAAAATTCTTTGTTACTTGGCCTAATTTGAACAACATGTGCTTCCTCAATTGTATTAGCTTCATGTGCTAACTCCTGTAAACATAAGAGGGACAGTTGTCCCTTGAAGGAAAGTGTATTATATTTATTATCCAATGGATAATTATCAAGTTCTTGAGTAGATTCTTGACTGTCCCAGAAGTGTCGACGTAAGGTTAATGAACGAATAAATCTATTGATGTCCAAAAGAAGGACCGACATCTGGTCCTGAGTTAGATCGCAGGAGGATAAATTCAAAACATCAATAGTAGTACTTCTTGCAGATGTTATTTGTTTTTCCTGGTTTTCAACCTTTCCTTTGTTTTTATGTCGTCTTCCTCCTCTTCTGATACGTTTTTTGACGACTTATTTTTCTTGGGATTCTTAGGTTGTTTATAGTAGGATAAATTCTGTGAGGTGTTCTGTGAAATGTCACTGGTGGAAGGTAAAGATTCCCCCGATTCCTGTTCTTCTTCTCCATTCGAGGTGGAATCAATGGAACTAAAACTTACTCTTTTTCTATATTTATTTTTTCTCCAACTGTTTTTCCTCCATCTGGGTTTTAGAATGGAATGTGGTAGATCCGTTCCAGGCACTCTCCTGCCCCATTCGTACACCTGGTTTAGTTCGTAGTCATTTGTATCACGATCGAATTTCAGCTTTTTACTTGCCATGCTAGCTTCCTCTAATTTTGTGATTTTGTTTCTGACTTGTTGTAGGTCATCTTCAAAGGTTGTAGTCTTTTTGAAAGTTTGGATATCCTGTTCCAGCTTCTTCATATCTTTAGAAATTTCTTCCAATTTTATATCCTCATATTGAGTAATTAGTTCCATCAGCTGTATGGAACAGGAACTTAGGATTTGGTTCCATTGAGTAACAAACTCTTCCGAGTAAATGGTAGTGGGTATTTTTTTAATACGAAGTCCTCTGGGTATCATATTTTGTTTCAAATAGTTGCGCAGTGTAGTCACATCCCAACAAATGCGCATTTTTTGCGCCATTAGCTTTTCATATGACTTTAATGCATTACAAAAGTCCATCCCCCTCTGGTCAGTTCCCTTTTTCCTTTGGAACACAGCCGGAGCTTTTTCATCTCTGCCTTGTGCATAGGCCATTTTATAGAGAGCTGCAGCGACACGTTTGCTGTATCTAAAAAGCTTGGAGTTCTTATCTCGGCATACGTTGCAAGACGGAGCACGGTATACAACCATGGAATATAACAGGTGAAAGAGAACGAAACCAGCTCACCTCTATGTAGTTGTTCAGCAGTATTCAATGTTGTTCGATAGCAACCCTGTGCTCAAATCCGCGTTCCATGAAATGCAAAACACGTAGTAGGTAAGGCAAAGAGATGGATTGGCACCAAGACTGTTGCTAAGATCCAAAGTCCATTTGTTGAAGAACAACAAAATAGCATAAATGCCACAAAAGCTATCATGGCAAGTAAAAAGCTGAAATTCGACCGTGATACAAATGACTAAGAACTAAACCAGGTGTACGAATGGGGCAGGAGAGTGCCTGGAACGGATCTACCACATTCCATTCTAAAACCCAGATGGAGGAAAAACAGTTGGAGAAAAAATAAATATAGAAAAAGAGTACGTTTTAGTTCCATTGATTCCACCTCGAATGGAGAAGAAGAACAGGAATCGGGGGAATCTTTACCTTCCACCAGTGACATTTCCCAGAACACCTCACAGAATTTATCCTACTATAAACAACCTAAGAATCCCAAGAAAAATAAGTCGTCAAAAAACGTATCAGAAGAGGAGGAAGACGACATAAAAACAAAGGAAAGGATGAAAACCAGGAAAAACAAATAACATCTACAAGAAGTACTACTATTGATGTTTTGAATTTATCCTCCTGCGATCTAACTCAGGACCAGATGTCGGTCCTTTCCATGGGATTAAATTTTGATTTAGAGGAAAACCTGGATTTCTTTTCAACTTTAAAGGACATCAATAGATAACATCAAAAGTTATACAAACTGCAACTCCCATCATGTTGTTTATACCGTAACATGTACACTATGTAACTTAATTTATGTTGGCAGTACAGTTCGTAAACTCAAAACACGTTTTTTAGAACATCTAAATGATATTTTCAATACAAATCGACCTAATAAATCAAATGTAGCGCAGCATTTTGTTGACTATCATGGGTCTCAAACCAAAGGATTACAAGTCATGGTTATAGAAAGGGTACGGAAGCCTATCCGAGGTGGTAACTGGGAGTACCTCGTTAGAGACAGAGAGGCTTATTGGATTTTAGTCCTCAACACCATTGTCCCCCGGGGTTTAAATTTACGTAGGGAAATAATGTTTTATCATTGATACCACCACATTAGCTATTAGCTAGCAACAGAAAACATTAGTATCAGAAATAATATTAAAAAATGAGAAATTAAGATTAAAATACAAAACAGTAAATAATATTGAACTCAATTAAGCACAAAAATACTTGATCATATAATATGCTTTATTTGCTATATGTGTATTTATAACTTTTGACATCCAGTATAATGCAGAGTAGTTCACAAGGCATATAGTCTTTGGTGTTTTTTTTTTTTTTTTTTAAAACATCTAAAATTCTCTGTTACGGCATGTTACCTGGAATGTCGTTCAGTAGATTGTTGTCTGTGGATTCCGTATCCCGTGTTAATGTATCTGTGTAATATGATGCATTGTGTTGCTTGGACAACAGCACTTTTACTTATTTACTTACGTCATTTCCTAGCAACGCGTCTCCGCCGTACCTTGTCGTGAAGTGAGGTCACTTCCGCTATTTGGAACGCATACTCTTCCGGTTCCTTTGGCATTGGCCGGTCACGTGTGGTACGCTAACTCGCTGAGGCGCGCTGCATGACTTCCAGGTACGTGCCAACAGATGTTAACAATTGTATTGTATTTTAATTAGATTGTTGTTGTTTTTAATGCACTATAAGAGGGTTTTACCAACGTTTAGTTGTAGCTAAGACGAAGGGCAGTACACAGCCCGAAACGCGTCAGCTCGCCACCCCTCTGGTCGTCCCTTATGCACGTTTGTCTTTTTGTGGCATTTATGCTATTTTGTTGTTCTTCAATAAATGGACTTTGGATCTTAGCAACAGTCTTGGTGCCAATCCATCTCTTTGCCTTAGCTACTAAGAGATTATCTCTGTTCACTTGTTCAGAATTTATGAGGACAGAGGAGTAACATTCAGGCATACATGCTTTTGGGCAATAGTCCATTTGGCTTTAATGAAAATGATAATTTCTGATGCTTTTTGTGAATATGGTGGTTTTCAAAAGAACTAAGGCGATATTTTTGATTAAATAAGGTTACATCGGGGGGCGTGGCCTGCTCGCATGGTGTGAGGAAGCACTGAGAGAGAGCTCCAGCAGAATCCTGCAAGTATCCTGCTTTTATCACCCACATTGGGCCCCAACTAACTCCAAAATCTGCTAAGGTGCGGCTGAAGACCCCTGGCAGGCAGCGGCTCTGAGAAGAGAGGCTCCGAAGAGGTGTTTGGGGCTGAATGGCCGGTGAGGATCCCAGGAGCTTTGGTGGGACAGAGGCCATCTTACCTTCCCTATCCTGCTGCCAGGGCTGTGTGCACACAAGCTCAGAAGGTCACACTGAGGGGAAAAAAAAAGCTACAGGTACCTGTGTCTCATACTGAACTGCATAAGAGGCCAGAGTGGCAGAGCAGTGCAGGAACTGGCAGATGGGACTTAATAAGATAGAATCAAAGCTGAAGGAAGCATAAAGTGCGAGACTTGTTGCTCTAAAGTGGGGGGAAAGTGGGCCCTAAGAGACATCCTAATTATTCATATAAGGACTCTCGTGGCATTGAGGGGACACGGGAACTTAAAGCTGCTATACTCTCTCCCTGAAAAGTTGTTAACCGGTTCCCGTATTGAATTCTGCAGCAGTGGTGTTTATATGGGCCGGAAAACCGGGCCATCCCTGGTGCCTACAGCAAAAACCCAGGCGGTGGATGCCATGAGTCAAACTGAGGAGGGGGAGCCTGGCGGTGCGTCATCTCAAGCTGCGCTAGATACTGACAAGATAATGGCAGCTATTGCAGCATGTCAGACTACTCTGACAGTTAAAGTCGATTATTTGCAGGCTGACTTAAATCATATACGGGCAGACATGGATAGGGTGAGAGAGAAAACAATGGAGGCTTAGCGGCGAATTGGCGCAGTTGAAGACACTACTGCGTCCCAGGAGCGTGCTGCCACCATAATGCAGCTTAACAGATTAAAATTCTCCAAGACAGAGTGGAAGACGCCGAAAACCGCGTGCTTGACCTGATTTCTCTTTCCTCCTGCTTTGTGATTGAGAGGGCCCACAGAATCCCCACCAGGCCACTGCCACCAGGATCTCCTGCACGCCCGTTTATTATGAAAGTGATGAATTACCGTGACCGCGATGCTATCTTGGCGGCCGCAAGAAAAAAAGGTGAAATTAAGTATGAAAACACAAGGCTGTTGTTTTACCCGGATTATACAACGGAAGTCCAAAAGAAGAGACGGCAATTCACATCTGTAAGGAACCACCTCCGCGAACTAGGCTTGAAATATGCGATGCTGTATCCCACGCGTCTGAGGCTGCAAGACCAGGATAAGACTCTGTTCTTTACTTCTCCTGAGGAGGCGAATGATTGGTTGGATAGACGCCGAGACAGGAGACGCTGATTGTTCTTCTGTTGATGCATCAGAACTGGAAGAGTATATAAGAGGATCTTGATGTATCATTATAGCTGGACATTTGGTTCGGATACATTATAGTCTCGCCTAATTTTGGTTGGTTGGGGCTGTTGACCTCCTGGAGGTCAGATGTCTTAGTTAATGGGTGTTTATCGAAATCATTACACTGGAGCAATGGAGCGGGACTGTTAGTTACTTGCTTCCTCTTTTCAGGGAATTTTGTTGCTCTATCCCCTTTGCAGGGTTCCGGGGACGAGCTATCATAGGTTTAGGTGCAGGTGCTTTCCCTGTGGGAGCGAAGAGTTGAACTGTTTCTCTATTGGTTCAGGGATTCACACAAAGCTCAACCATGTTGGGGTGGTGTGGGCAGGTGGGAGGGGGTTCTGGGATGTTTAAGGTTGTTGCTGTTATTATTACAGGTGTGTTTGTTGGTGTGAATGGTGTGAATGATGTCCCGCCACTTGGTTCTCATGCAAGTTCTGGAAGGTATCCCTTGGAGTTTTCAAAATGGCGACTTTTAAAGTAATATCCTGGAATGTCAGGGGACTGAATTGTAAAATTAAAAGGGCCCTGGTCTTTAATTTTCTCCGGCCACATCATCCTGATATACTCATATTACAGGAAACTCATTTGAGGGGTCAAAAGTTTATGGCCTTGAAGAGACCATGGATTGGCAGTGGCTACCATGTAGTTTATTCAATTTATGCAAGAGGGGCCTCAATTTTGGTTGCAAAGAGTCTTCCATTTCAGTTATCACAGGTGCATATTGACCCGTCTGGTAGGTACATTGTCATGAAGGTGCAAATCCGCGGGCACGAATACGTTGTCGGTGGGGTATATATCCCGCCACTCTTTTCCAGGTCCGTTTTGGACCAAATTTCAGCTTTACTGGCATTTTACCCTACCACCCTGGGTTTATTACTAGGAGACTTTAATGCAACGCTAAGTCGGGACCTAGATAGATTACACCCCAAAACGTCACATGACCCTGTCCTGGGGGCATGGGCTGACTCCTGTGGGCTTACGGAAGTCTGGAGATGGAGACACCCAGCTGACAGGCAGTTCTCCTGCTATTCGGCGACTACTGGATCACTCTCCCGTATTGACCTAGTGTTTGCCACCAGAGATATGCTCTCACAGGTGACCAATGCGGAATACCTTCCTAGGGGAATCTCAGACCACGCCCCTCTGTTGGTTAGGGTGACTCAGCCAATTGAGGGAGCAGTCAGATGGTGGCGTTTGAACCCCAAGTGGCTCCAGGTCCCAAGTGTTGAGGACAGTTGCAGAGAAAGCATTAATAGTTACTGGGAATTTAATGAAGCTACTTCAAACTCCTTGACGGAATGGGATGCTTTTAAAGCTGTGTCCAGGGGGGACTCTTATCCAGGCCATCTCCACTCATAGGACAATTCTTAATAAACGCAGGGGAACTTTGGAGCTGAGGTTGGCTCAGGTAGATGCTGACTATAGTAGGCTGCCAGATGAGGAGAACAAGGGAAAGATGGAAGAGGTACAGAGGGACTATAATTTGCTTCTTACTCAATACACTCAGAAGAGGATCTTGTCGCAGAGGTACATGGTATTTACTGAGGGAGACAAGAATGGACGAGTTCTTGCCTTTTTGGCAAAAATGGAGACACCGAAAACGAATGTGGCAGGGATTTGCGACTCAAAGGGGGAGATGGTGACCAACCCTAGAGATATAGCGGAGCAATTCGCACAGTACTATAGGATGTTGTATGCTTCTAAACTTCTAGATTTTGGGCTTTCTTGGGTCACTCTCACTTCCGACAATATCTGAGGAGGGGAGGGAGGCTCTGGCGGCCCCAGTTTCGGAGGAGGAAATCAGTAGAGGGATAGGGCAGATGGCCACAGGCAAGGCCCCGGGCCCAGATGGCATCCCTGTGGAGTGGTATAAGTTGTTTGGTAAGGAGGTGAGTCCCAGACTGGAGGGGGGGTATATAAGGCGGCTTTTGAGGCTGGAAATTTGCCCCAATCTCAATATGAGGCTAACATTGTGGTGATTCACAAGCAGGGCAAGCCACCGGAGTTATGTCAGTCATATCGACCCATTTCTCTTATTAACATCGATGTAAAGATCCTGGCGAAGGTGCTTGCGATGAGGCTTAATTCTATCATTCTGTCAATTGTTGGGGTGGATCAGTCAGGTTTCATGCCAGGGAAGTCCACTGATATCAATCTAAGAAGGCTATATACCAACTTGCAGATAGTCCATGATAACTCCGGCCATAGGGTGATTGCGGCGCTTGACAACGAAAAAGCGTTCGACTCAATAGAATGGAGATTCATGTGGGCGGCGCTCGGGGCAGTAGGGTTCCCTTCGGAGTTCCTGCAATGGCTTGGATTCTCTATTGGAAGCCGACCGCCAAAGTTCTGGTGAATGGTTATTTGTCCAGCTCTTTTGAGTTGAAAAGGGGAACTCGGCAGGGGTGTCCCTTATCCCCTCTGCTGTTTGCGCTGGCTATTGAACCGCTATCACTGCTCATAAATAATCACTCTCAGATCGAAGGGTGGAATATTAGGGGGATTACGGAGAAGGTGTTTTTATATGCCGATGATTTATTGGTATACCTGGCGGATCCTAGAGGCTTGTTGGAGGCTTTATTGGACGTATTTGATTCCTTTGGTGCTTTCTCGGGTTTTAGAATGAACTGGGCCAAGTCGGTGTTATTTCCAGTCGATCCTATTCAGCAGGAGGAAATATCCTCGAGAAGTCAGTTAGAGGTCTCTGATCAGTTCAGATACCTTGGTATCCAGATTCACAGAGATGTGCAGAGATTCATGACGCTTAACCTTGCCGTTACAATGCAAGACATCACTAAAAAACTGACAGCTTGGAAATCACTGCCACTATCGCTAGTGGGGCGCATTAATGTTATTAAGATGGTCCTTTTACCAAAATTATTGTACCTATACAGGGCTGCTCCCATTCTGATTCCGCAATCTAATTTTGAGGCTCTGGATGCATTGATTGTGTCCTTTCTCTGGCTCGGAGGTACTCCTAGAATAGGTAAATCCACACTGAAGGCCTTGTATGAGGACAGAGGACTGGCGCTGTCCAATTTTTATATCTATCATGTGGCTGTCCAGTTAACATATGCAGGATGGTGGATTGGGGCAAGCCGTAACAACCCTGCGGTGATCTTGGAGGCAGCTTTGAAGGGTTCCTATGAGGCCTTAGCAAATCTAATTTATAGACAAGGGCAGTACCAGACACAGTTTTACACAGCTACTATGGCAGTGACAGTAGCGATATGGAAAAAGTTTGTGGGGACTTATCGAGGGGAAAGAGATAGAAACACCTGGTCGCCTTATATCCCCTTGTGGAGGAACAGGAGGTTGCCAGAGTTGGTCTTCTTAGAGGATTTTGAAATTTGGCCACGAAGCGGTATCAAATATTTAAGACAGCTGTATGTGGAGGGGCATTTCCTGGATTACCAGGAATTAACTCGCATGGTTGGTTCGGATAGAGGGATCCTTTTTAGGTACTTTCAGCTTTAAACAGTTTGGAGGGGGTTCTATCCAACTTGCATGTGATTCCCTGGAGGCACTGGCTAGAAGGGAAGACCCGGTGCGGCAGGTCTCTACATTCTATAGAACTATCCTGGGCTGCCAACCGTCCCCTCTGAGAAGGTCTTTTGACAGGTGGACGGAGGATATCCTTTTGTTGGAAGCTCATCATATGGAGGATCTGGCTTCCACGTGGCGAGCCACAGTGATTAGTGCTAGAGATCAGCTAATACAGAATAAGTGGTTGCATAGAGTTTATTATACACCGTCCAGACTGACCCATATGGGTAAACTGCCTACCCCGGAATGCAATTAAAAAATAACTTGTACTTGATATACATTAAAAGAGTGCCCTTCCAAAATGGAGGACCCACAGCAAAAACACCAAAATTTGTTCTCCTAGAGAGGGAGAGATGCTAGTTCCTCTAAATCTAGATATCCAATAAAGAAGTACTGACCCCAAGGGTGAAAATCGCCCCCTTCGGCGGAGTAGTCGCCCCAACAGGAGCGGCCCACCTATTGAGAGCGCACCCTAGGTCAGACACCCCCATTGAAGCAATTCCTAAAAGGATATCAGCAAGACTCCCATATGTGCTATAGACACTCTAGGAGAGACAATTCTATCCACATAAAATCATTCTTTTAGTTAAAAGCACAAAAAAAAAAAAACATTCTGTTGTGTCATTGATTCAAAACCCGTGTGATTTGTTCAAGACCCGACGCGTTTCCCCAAAACGATCATATAGGGTTCATCAGGGGTAACAAAAGAACATTTAGCCACAAGACTAATATCACAGCATACATAGACTAATGGATAAAAATACTTAGCAATGATATCCTTAATGGTGGTAATGCCGTCAAGATAATCCAATAAGATACAGATTCATGATGTGTCTGATGCCTCAGTGTGGACGATACTGCCATGCAACCATGCTCCCCATAAAAAGGGAAGCATGAAGTATCGCCACCTGAGGATCATTATCAGATAATCAAAGATAAAAATAGAGGTGTTGGTGGACAATCCTGTCCCTATAAGCCAACACTGGCACAATCACCAAAGTGAACCTTCATACCTTTAGGATATTATATAGATATAGAAAATACGGTTGAATCACCTTTGTCATAAACAATAGATATACGGCTATGCTCAATACATAATTATAAAGATAGGATATTATATAGATATAGAAAGTACGGTTAAATCACCTTTGTCATAAACAATAGATATACGCAGTACATAATTATAGAGATATACCTTAAATAAATCATTAAGTAGTGTTTTTAAACTAATATACTCAGTATTATCAAGTTACAGTCAGAAAACACCCTTTGAGCTTCAATTAGCCTTTTTTCTGTTGTATCAGGTTCACTTAGAAAGCCATTCCTCAGAAAAAACTCACAGACATAAATCTAATTTTACCTATTTGGGTTAAATTTGTAGCAAAATTCACAATGAAGAAAAAAACCCAATTAAAAAATAACTTTTACTTGATATACATTAAAAGAGTGCCCTTCCAAAATGGAGGACCCACAGCAAAAACACCAAAATTTGTTCTCCTAGAGAGGGAGAGATGCTAGTTCCTCTAAATCTAGATATCCAATAAAGTAGTACTGACCCCAAGGGTGAAAATCGCCCCCTTCGGCGGAGTAGTCGCCCCAACAGGAGCGGCCCCACCTATTGAGAGCGCACCCTAGGTCAGACACCCTAGGTCAGTCTATAGCACATATGGGAGTCTTGCTGATATCCTTTTAGGAATTGCTTCAATGGGGGTGTCTGACCTAGGGTGCGCTCTCAATAGGTGGGGCCGCTCCTGCTGGGGCGACTACTCCGCCGAAGGGGGCGATTTTCACCCTTGGGGTCAGTACTACTTTATTGGATATCTAGATTTAGAGGAACTAGCATCTCTCCCTCTCTAGGAGAACAAATTTTGGTGTTTTTGCTGTGGGTCCTCCATTTTGGAAGGGCACTCTTTTAATGTATATCAAGTAAAAGTTATTTTTTGATTGGGTTTTTTTCTTCACTGTGAATTTTGCTACAAATTTAACCCAAATAGGTAAAATTAGATTTATGTCTGTGAGTTTTTTCCTACCCTGGAATGCACAAGATGTGGTTATGCGAGGGGCTTCTTTTTCCATGTGATTTGGGAATGTCCTATTAATAGGGCCTTTTGGTCCAATGTCCATAGGTTTATGAATGAGAAATTGGGTTTTCCGGGGGTTTGCGCTCCAGAGAATAGTCTCCTTGGCCTGATAGAAGACTTAATTCAGACTAAGTATGAAAGACAGTTATACAGATTACTGATGTTTTATGCCAGAAAGACTATTCTGTTAAATTGGAAGCCTCCGAAAGCCCCGTCTTTACGCCACTGGAAGCAAATTGTTAATGGAGATTTGTCATTATACAGGCTTACTTTTGAGGCCAGGGGTGTCCCGGACAGGTTCATGGACATTTGGGGCCTTTGGCTCGCCTCTCAGTCCTATTAGGTACTAGACTCTTGAGTGTGTGTTGGAGCGCAGGTGGTGAGATGTAATTGTAATCAGGAGCTACTGACTCGGCTGCTAGATTAATTGAATGAATGGTGTGAATGGGGGTGAATGTTTTCTTATCCTGCTTGAATAATGCATTTGCTTTTATTACATTTGATGACGTTGGAATCTGTACGAATTGTAGGAATTGTTTTTCTGCCTATAAGGATAGGTTGTGATACCTCATGTAATGTAAATTTTGGAAGGTTTGAATGTTAATGAAGGATGGCTGTAATTGGGTTTCTAATTTTTTTTGTAAAAAGAAAAATGTCTTCTTAAAATAAACATTTAAAAAAAAAAAAAAAAAAAAGGTTACATCAGGCCCTTTAGCCTTTTGGCTTAATTGACCAAGGAATTGTGTCTATGACCCAACAAGCTGTCAAACATGCTGTTTTCACACAAAAATGGTTTTCATTATCCCCATACATTAATCCTTTTGTGTCCTGTGTATATCAGGATTAAATTGCTATGAAATATTTAGACTGACCTTCCACACGGAGACTCCACAACTGGCATTTGCTTTAGTAGATCGCAGTAGAACAGAACGGAGCAGACTAATCATTTTTACAATTAATCGGTCTGGTTTGTGATTATCCAACCAGGCCAAATGATGTCATTGGAGTTAGGGTAAGGGTATGTTCACACGGCTTATTTTCGGGCGTATTTCGCCGCGTATTGCGCTTTATACGTGGCGAAATGCGCGCTGCATTTACGGTAATCCATAGCTCTCATAGAGAATTATAGATTACGCCTCATCCCCCCCATGCTTACAATACGATACGTACCACAGCCGACGCTGTGAGTCCAACAATCGGGCTTCTGAGACGCATGTGAATATAGGATAGGAGTGGACCATACTCTATCCCTGATCCTCTTAGGATATAGGTATCATGCTCTTTGTGAAACTTGACTGGACTTGACTGAATAATAGTGTGATTTTCTGCCTATCACTTGAGTTTCTAATACTATGATTTTCTGTTGGTGATACCCATGGTCTTTTCATTGACTTTTCTTCCCCAATCTGTCCCCTGAGGTGACTGGAGTAGGTATAATTAGGGACCAGTCAAAACATTTCGGGACGGGACCATAGGGACGTCTAGGGACCTCGAAGGGTAAGGTTCCCGACAGGGACGCCCTTATTAGGGCGATATTCCTGTAATTTGATAGGCTAGGGCTCAGCAGCTTTGTAAGGGTCTTCTATGGCACAGTTTTGCTGGTCCCAATTTTCTTTTTGTTGTTAGGACACAACGTGTTTGTCAGTTGTTTACATTGAGAGATAGGTATTATAGTAGAATATATTTTTATAAGTAATTTTATTAAAAGTTACGTTTTAAGATGATATCTCTTTTCTTTTGTGTTTAATTTTCTTGAGATAAGTTACATGTCAATTGCATGTCTATGGGGCCGCCGGGTTGCCGGCCCCCCTGTGCCTCGGGACATGTATGAATGGGGCTACACCAGTTTTCTGGCATCAGAAAGCTTGCTCTATAGATGTAAGAACAGGTGCACTCCAAACTTTGCCACGATAAGCGCCGGCATAACACTTTTTAATGCTGCAATGATGTGGGGATGTTCTGAGGGCGTTGCACCATATTCATAGGATTAGACACATTTATGATTCTTTGATACCAAATCTAGGCGCAGAACAATTAGAACAGCCGGACCAGGGTGAAGGTGGTGCCAGAGCCAGACTTGTGGTATTGGCTCTACACTGCCCTGTATGTATGGCCAGCAGAAGAACAGCCAGACCAGGGTCAAGGTGGTGCCAGAGCCAGACTTGTGGTATTGGCTCTACACTGCCCTGTATGTATGAGCTGCAGAAGAACAGCCAGACCAGGGTAAAGGTGGTGCCTGAGCCAGACTTGTGGTATTGGCTCTATACTGTGCCTGTATGTATGACCTGCAGAAGAACAACGAGATCAGTGTAAAGGTGGTGCCTGAGCCAGACTTGTGGTATTGGCTCTACACTGCCCTGTATGTATGACCTGCAGAAGAACAGCCAGACCAGGGTAAAGGTGGTGCCTGGGCCAGACTTGTGGTATTGGCTCTACACTGCCCTGTATGTATGACCTGCAGAAGAACAGCCAGACCAGGGTAAAGGTGGTGCCTGAGTCAGACTTGTGGTATTGGCTCTACACTGCCCTGTATATATGACCTGCAGAAGAACAGCCAGACCAGGGTAAAGGTGGTGCCTGAGCCAGACTTGTCGTATTGGCTCTACACTGCCCTGTATGTATGACCTGCAGAAGAACAGCCAGACCAGGGTAAAGGTGGTGCCTGAGCCAGACTTGTGGTATTGGCTCTACACTGCCCTGTATGTATGACCTGCAGTAGAACAGGTTCATACATTCTGGCGCATTCTACACTGCCTTAAAGTGATTTAGAACTGGCCTCTATGCGCCAACGTTCATACATGTCGCTCTATGTGGCTGGGCGGCTATATGTTTTGTACTCGTGCGCACTGAAGACCATCTCCTGATTAACCATATGCGACTGAACAGATCTTTATTAAAGAACAAAAGCGGACACAGGCGCAGTAAGGGCATGTCCCCACTGCACGGGTTTTCGGACGGTTTTTCAGGTGGTTTGCGGTTTTGCAGACCGCCTGAGAAACCGGACGAAAATGAACACAATGATGCTCTATGGAAAACCCGTGCAGCAGTCCCCACTGTAAGGGTTTTTCCGTCCAGCGGATCTTCCGCCCACGGTCCGCCCGCAAAACATTCTACAGGCACAATCTTCTGTCCGGTTTTTGGTTGGAATCTGTGCTTGTGAATGTGAAGGGGGAGGGCTTTTCTCTGCTCATCGCGGAGAAAAGCCGCCCCCTCCCCCCCCCCCCCCCGCGGGAGCACAAACAACGACCGCTACTTGTCCTCTGCAGTGGGAACGCACACTAAATGTATGAAAACGCCAAGAAGTAAAGGACTGATATGGCGTGAAGAGTCTGATCCAATAATAATAATTTTTAGGACTTAGTATTGGGAGATTTAGACAGCTCACATCGGTAAATGGGTGGCGCAGCATCATTCTTCCTCAACCCCCCATCCCCTGGCTAGTGAGTGCAGGCCACAGTGTCTTCTGTAGTGCAAAAAATTAGGTATGAAGTCTTCCTCTGTTGGGCCACATATATAAGTGCCTTAGCATGTCATGTGGTCATCCAACCACATGGTAACAGTATTTTAGTTACAAACCAACACCGCATTGGTATAAAAGGTGAAACATTTTCATTACATAAAATATCTAAAAAAAAGTAAGTACATTGCTCACATTTTTGTACATATTGTATTATATTTTTTCATGGAACAACATTGAAAATATGACACTTTAATACAATGTAAAGTAGTCAGAGTACAGCTTGTATAACATTGTAAATTTGGTGTGCCCTCAAAATAACTCAACACAAATACATCAATGTCTAAACTGCTGGAAACAAAAGTGAGTACAGCCCTATGTGAGATGGACAAATTGTGCCCGATTTGTCATTTTCCCTACATAGTGTAATGTGACTTGTTAGTGTCACAAGGTCTCAGGTGTTAATGGGGAGCAGGTGTGTTAAAATTGGTGTTATCATTCTCACACTCTCATACTGTTTACTGGAAGTTCTACATGGCAACACATGGCAAAGAACCGTCTGAAGGTCTGAAAAAAAGCAGTATTCTTGCTCTATATAAAGATGGCCGAGACTATAATAAGATTGCCAACTTCCTGAAACTGAACTGCAGCACGGTGGCCAAGACCACATAGTGGTTTTACAACAGAAGTTCCACTCAGAAAAGGCAAACAAAAACATATTAGCAGCACTCTACAAACGCTAAGAGACAGTCAAAGGGAATATATGAAAATTTCTGCTACTTTTTGAATACATGAAAATTTAAATGCCAATCCACCGCAACAAGGCACCACCAGGGTGAAGAAGTGGGGAATGAATTGATGATAGTAATTTGCAAATCAGGATGTGTTGAATAGCCCGAAGTCCAACAGGTTGCGGCCATTGAAGAACAGCAGAAAGTTTTGCAGGGTCTATCTATAAGACTTTATCCGAGACAATGTACCCGAGAAAGGGCAAACTAGTCTGTTCAAAAAGGCATTTCTCAAGTTTGGCGTAGAGGTGGTTGATACATAGGCATCAACCATAAATGGCCAAGATGGGACTTGAGATCAGGAGGAAAGATCAAAATGTCATTGAGGTAGATTACGACACAGACATATAAAAGATCTCGGAAGATCTCATTGACAAAGTCTTGAAAAATGGATGGAGCATTTTATAGGCCAAAAGGTATCAAGAGGTACTCGAAGTGCCCATTATGGATGTTAAAGGTAGTTTTCTATTTGTAACCTTTGCGGATACGGATTAAGTTACAGGCTCCATCTAAATCGAGCTTGGTGAAAATCCTGGCCCCCGCATTCGGTCAAAGATTTCAGAGATCAGGTTCAACAGATGCCAGTTTTTAACCGTGATCTTATTTAAGCCCTGATAATCGATGCAGAGGGGGTAAGAGAACCATAATTCTTTTCAACAAAGGAAACCTTGGCATTGGCTGCAGAGAACAACTTGCAGACCAAGCCTTTATGCAAGTTTTCTTTGATATAGTCCAACATGGCCTGTGTTGCAAGCACACACAAAAAATACACTCTAACATGAGGGAGCATCATGCCAAACATGACGTCTATCAGAAAGTCATAGGCCTGAGGTGTTGGAAGTGACTCTCAGTGTTTCTCAATGAAAACATCGGCAAATTCCTGATACGGAGACAGAAGACCCAGAAGTGGAGCTGACACAAGGCGGTGGAGAAGTGAATCACAACAGGCGGAGTGGCATAATACATCGGGAGTGGCAGAGTTGTCCCCAGCGAGTGACCTCACCCATTTGTCAGTCAAGTACATGGACATGGAGCTGTAGCCACAGGAGACTCAGAACCAGTTCAGAAGTAGAAGACGGTGTCACATAGAGCAAGATCTTCTCATTGTGAGATACCCCAACCTGTTAATTTTAACTTATATCAGTGACCATTGTGGGTTTTTCTTTCTTTATAAGAAGGGCACCAACAATTGTGTCCATGAGTATAGATATCTGCTTCATATAATGCTTTGTTTGCTGACAAGTTACAGCCGTTTTAAAGGAATACAATCTATGGCGCCTCAAAACATCTACGTGCGGTGTGGAAAGGTTCAGCCTAGTTTAATTTTGGCCCCTACCTATTGCCGAGTTGTGCAGATTTGCTTACTCTATGTTCTTCCTCACTTCATGGACAAATCATAGACAACACCACAACTTGATTTCACCTCTGAGGTTCTATTTTAGTTTGGCACAGATTATTATTGGACATTTTTTGGGGGTGGATACCAATGAGTTACATGGGATCCCTAAAGGAAGAACCTTCATATATACAGAAGAGACTGGAGGCTGCTTTGTATGTTTATTACAATATTTTTTTTTTTTTTGCACATAGTCCAACACATATTCTGCATCAGAATATACATGAAAACCACATGCAATACCCAATCATTTGTTCTCAATAGTAATAGAAACCTTAGTTCACACTGTGTATTTTTTATGTATAGTTAAGATCCTCACAAAAAGATATTAGTAAAACATAATCTTTAATAATATATTCTTAAAAGCCAACTAACCCTGATATACCCTAACTACCTACTGTACCTCTACCTAAGCATGGTGACCACCCCGAGAAAGGTGACCCCGCACTTGTACCTCATCCTATGAACTCTATCAAGGCCCTACAAAGTATGTGTTTATATCTAACAAAAATCTGTTTTCTTTTAGTCCCAACGGCAGCACAACCACTGGGGGGGGTTTCTGTGCCTGCGAACTGGAAGGGCAGATGGAACTTTTAATACATTTACTAACTAGTTAACTAGGTGCTGCACTTATAAATTGCTGAAAGACCAGCATGCAGTGTGTTATTATGAAGCAAATAAGGAAGACTTGGGCAGGATCCCTGGGCTGTTGTTGGGATTAAGGGAAAACTGCTAGGGTGGGTCCTCAAGCCTGTTGGAGTCCAAATGGGCCGCCAAGAGCCATCCCTTCCAACATCAGAGTATTTAGAAAGGGGTTTTCTCACCATGCAGTTTCATAGCCAAAGGCAGCTTTAGGATCACACATGCTGTTAAGGCATACATGCCAACTCACCCGCTTTTGGCGGGGTGGGGGGGGGGGTGTCCCGCTATTGGGGGTCCCCCCTCCCCTGCCACCCCGGCAAAGTTGGCGAATCTCCCGCTGCCAGCAGGCAGCGGGGGTTCTTTATATGACCGCGGCCACAGAGTAGCGCTGGTGCGCTACTCTGGCGTCGCTGGGCTGCTCCTAAAGGCGGGAGAAGCGGCCGCAGCGGCCACTCACCTGTCTGGAGACTCTCACTGTACAGGGAGGAGGCAGGAGGGATCGTTCCCCTCCTCCCTTCTCCCCCTGTATGTACAACGCCGGTGTGCGCTGTACATACAGATCAGCGTCGTAGGGGGTGTGACGCGCGGCTTCACTCACTCCCCCTGCGACGCTGAGGAGATCGGCTGTGAGATGTCCGGAGCTGCAGGGATCCTGGTGAGGTAAGTGGCTTTTATTATTTTACTTTTATTAGCTATAGGGGCATCTACCTGGCTAACAAAGGGGGCAACTACCTGGCTAACAAAGGGGGCAACTAACTGGCTACAAAGGGGGAAACTACCTGGCTAACAAAGGGGGCAACTACCTGGCTAACAAAGGGGGCAACTACCTGGCTAGAAAGGAGGCAACTACCTGACTACAAAGGGGGCAACTACCTGGCTAACAAAGGGGGTAACTACCTGGCTAACAAAGCTGGCATCTACCTGACTACAAATGGGGCAACTACCTGGCTACAAAGGGGGAAACTACCTGGTTAACAAAGGGGGGCATCTACCTGGCTAACAAAGGGGGCAACTACCTGGCTAACGAAGGGGGCATCTACCTGGCTAACAAATGGGGCATCTACCTGGCTAACCAAGGGGGGCATCTACCTGGCTAACGATGGGGGGCATCTACCTGGCAAACGAAGGGGACAACTATCTGGCTAACAAATGGGGGCATCTACCTGGCTAACAAAGGGGGGCATCTCCCTAACAAATGGGGCAACTACCTGGCTAACAAAAGGGGGCATCTACCTGGCTAACAAAGGGGGGCATCTACCTGGCTACAGAGGGGGCTCTACCTGGCTACAAGGGGGCATCTACCTGGCTACAAGGGGGCATCTACTTGACTACAAGGGGGCATCTACTTGGCTACAAGGGGGCATCTACCTGCCTGTAAGGGGCACTACCTGGTTATGGGGGGCTACTACCTGGCTATAAGGGCATCTACCTGGCTTTCTTCCAAAGCTGTTATGCAATTAGGCGGAGTGGGTGTGGCTTTTTGAAGGGGCGTGGCACACCAACAAGATGGGTGTGTCCATGCAAAATTTTTGCCTCTTCAATCTCCTGCTTTTCCATTTTCAACAGTCGGCAAATATGTGTTAACGCGTGGGCCATCATAGACATACAAAGTGATTGCTAGCTCACCACTCTCATATAGACAGGTTGCACAGATCCTTGCGAAGAGATATTAGAAACAGAGGAGATGCATCATCCAGCAAGCCTTAAAATCAAGGTCTTCCTTTATTTAATCTATCACGTACACACTCACCAGCACGTGACTGGGGGCCACTGTAATGGAGTCGATTTATCTCCACATGCGCTCACCTCTCAATCAGGTAGCGAATCAAGCATAAATCGCACCCCAAGACAGTTCCAGCACCCCAAAGTTATCCGCTGCCACCACCTTCCTTCAATAATCAAAAAGGAATCAGCCGGAAGGAATGTGATTCCTAACAGATATTCTAAAAACACGTAAAAATGCTTACAGGGTCACCTCACTGCTCTCCAGCAGCTACAAAAAAAAAAAAACCACTCCTTCAAGGAAATGGATCCGTGCAACAACAAGAACTCACGAATTAATGGTAACTTTAATATGAGCGATTTTCAATGCTTACATAAACAAAATACAATAACAACGACTATGACATAAGCATCAATACAGTTATGAAAATAAAAGGTAGAAAGAATTCACACTTACAAATATTTCAGCTTTCAGATCCCGGGGTAAGGATGGAAGATGGGACATAGCTCAATCCAGGATTGACCACCAAGCTATGAACACAGATTTGAGTCTGGCCATGTGTTTTATAGGCCCAAAACTCTGTCCAGGTTTCCCCTCCTCTCTCATATTTGGCTTCTCTTTTACTGGCTGAAAATATAATGAGGTGGGAGGACTCTTGTTGTCTAATGAGGGTTGTTGCTTACTATCCCCACAAGATGGCAATCACAGACTGCGCTTCTGCTGTGGACAGATCAATGACCTTTGCACTGTTATGCCTAATGGTTTTATGGTTGGGGAGTCACAGGTCATCAGGTATTCTGGACAGCTTGCATATACAACTTTGGCAATAAACGAATAGGACCCATGTTATCTAAACATTTCAGTAATTAAAACAGTCAAAATGCTGGGGTGAGAATCTGCAGACACAGGCTACAAATCCCATTCCCACAGGAGGGGGTGTGGAGGCTCACACAAGACATGGTTTAATGACAATCCAGAATACATTTAATTTTCAGTGTGCTAAATACACTTCCCTACATTACATAGTCATAGTTACAAACGTGGCACATCGGGACAGGTGATGGGATGCCGACATGTTTCGAGCACAAGGCTCTTAATCATAGCAAGGCTCTGGACGAGTCTATAGCAGAGACTGACACATCAGCTCTGCTGTTTCTAGCTATTCCTGTTACACTGACAAGTGCAAGAGATTTAGCTCTAAAGGGTGTTTACTTAGCTAAATGAGAAGCTTTCAAAGTCTGTTGCTAGAGACAATACTCTGCAGGAGGTGACTCTCCATGGACGGAGTGAGCTTAGAGCAATAAGAAATAAGAGAGAGCAGGGAGAGGTGGGCAAAGAGATGGTGTGCTCTAAGAGGAGATAAAATCTTCCTCATCTTCTGACTAAAGGAAAATTAACAAAACAAAGTATTAGAAAGTCTCCAATTATCTGTCCCTCCATGGTAAAGCTAATCACTGTAGTGAGGAAACCCCTGGTTATGTTTTACTCATATGTTTTTTAGCGTACGTACACGTGCTGTGATTTAGTGCCTCATTGGTGTCACTTTTTGGTTCTCCCAATTCACTTTAGGTTACTGTGAAAGATTTGAAATCCTCGTCACATAAAATGTGACATCACATATTGTTTTCTTTCCTGCTAGGAAAACCGCCAGGCGCCAAAATCCACCGCAATAGAAAGTGAAATCCAAGGCAGAAATCTTAGGATCGGTTTCAGATTTCAGACATGTACTCTGTGTGAACGAGCTTTAATAGGCTTTGTGTGTGTTTATAGCCATAATCTGAGGAGCCCAACACCTGAAGTGCTATTTTCTTCCACATTGAACTGTATATTTAGTTGTTCCTTTACATGTAATGCATGCATACATGCCAACTCTCCCGTTTTTGGCGGGGGGTCCCGCTATTTGGGGTCCCCTCCCGCCCTCCCGGGGGAGTTGGCATTCCCTCCCGCCGCCTGCAGGCGGCGGGGGTCCTTTAAATTACCGCGGCGCCAGAGTAGCGCGGGTGCGCTACTCTTGCGCCGCGGGACCGCTCCTACAGGCGGGTGAAGCGGCCGCAGCGGCCGCTCACCCGCCCGCGGTCTCACTGTGCGGGGAGGAGGCAGGAGGGAGCGCTCCCTCCTCCCTCCTCTCCCTGTATGTACGGCGCCGGTGTGTGCGCCGTACATACAGGTCAACGGCGCAGGGGGAAGTGACGCGCGGCTGCAGGGGAGTGACGCGCGGCTGCTCTCACTTCCCCCTGCGCCGCTGAAGAGATCGGTCGGGAGCGGCCACGCTGCAGGAGCCTGGTGAGGTAAGTGGATTTTAATTATTTAATTTTTATTAGCTTTAGGGGCTCTACCTGGCTAACAGAGAGGGCAACTACCTGGCTACAGAGGGGCATCTACCTGGCAACAGAGGGGGCACTACCTGGCAACACGGGGGGCACTACCTGGCTAACAGATGGGGGCACTACCTGGCTAACAGAGGGGGCACTACCTGGCAACAGAGGGGGCACTACCTGGCAACAGAGGGGGCACTACCTGGCAACAGAGAGGGCAACTACCTGGCAACAGAGAGGGCACTACCTGGCAACAATGGGGGCACTACCTGGCTAACAGATGGGGGCACTACCTGGCTAACAGAGGGGGCACTACCTGGCTAACAGAGGGGCACTACCTGGCAACAGTGGGGACACCTACCCCGCAACACAGGGGACATCTACCGGGCAACAGCGGGGTCACTACCTGGCAACAGAGGGGGCACTACCTGGCAACAAAGGGGGCACTACCTGGCTAACAGATGGGGGCACTACCTGGCAACAGAGGGGCACTACCTGGCAACAGAGGGGACCCTACCTGGCTAACAGATGGGGACACTACCTGGCTAACAGATGGGGGCACTACCTGGCTACTGTAGGGGCACTACCTGGAAACAGAGGGGGCACTACCTGGCAAACAGATGGGGACACTACCTGGCTAACAGATGGGCACTACTTGGCTAACAGATGGGGCACTACCTGGCAACAGATGGGGAATCTACCTGGCAACAGAGGGGACATCTACCTGGCAACAGAGGGGACATCTACCTGGCAACAGAGGGGACATCTACCTGGCAAACAATGGGGGCACTACCTGGCAAACAGATGGGGCACTACCTGGCAAACAGATGGGGGCACCTACCTGGCTGACAATGGGGGCACCTACCTGGCTAACAATGGGGGCACCTACCTGGCAAAAAATTGGGGGCACCAAACTGGCAAACAAAGGGGGGCATCTACCTGGCTACAAATTTGGCTCTACCTGGCTACAAGGGGGCATCTACCGGCCTGTAAGGGCACTACCTGGTTATGGGGGGCTACTACCTGGCTATAAGGGCATCTACCTGGCTTTCTTCCAAAGCCGTTATGCAGTTAGGTGGAGTGGGTGTGGCTTTTTTGAAGGGGCGTGGCATACCAACAAGATGGGCGTGTCCATGCAAATTTTTGCCGCGGCGCACTACGCGCGCCGCCCACTGTTCTCCTGCTTTTTCATTTTCGAAAGTTGGCAACTATGAATGCATGTGTGCTAGTATCTGAATGATGTGTCTGCATTAAACATGGCAGCTACACCTCCTCAATGCACAGTTATCAGGATATTCTCTATACTAGGGTCTCTGCTGTATCCCTGTCCTCATGTTACCAATCACTTAATCACAGTCGGAAACAAACACGCGGGCTCCTGTTTCCAGGCAACGGTTTATGTGATGAACAGGAAGTTAGTTACTAGCTCCGCCCAGTACACCCGGAAGTACGTAGTGAAGCCCTCAGTGCGGTGTATGAATGTACGGGGGAGAGCAGCCATAGAGGTAAGTATGGAGGGGGAAGTAATGCTATACCTGTCCCTCTCATGCACTGGTCTCCCTACTAACGTATTATAGCTCATTCACAGGCAGGGCATGCTGGGAGTTGTAGTCCTTACAGGATACCCCCGGGCTGCAGACGTGTTGGCTGCTGTGTTCTATGATGTCAGGGAGTTTGGGGACAGTGCATGACCGTTTAATAATCCTACTTGTATCCTTTTCTAAAGCCTATGCTTGCTGTCAGTGAATGGAATGGTTTTCATCCAGTGAGGAAACCCAGTGCAGGGCTCCGACCAAGGGTTCTTCCTGAAATGCGCTTGCTCCACTGCTGTAATGGATTTACAATAAAACTTCAATTCTATTTTGGTGCCGGATCCTGCTCTAAACTGGATTCCAGTCTGGGATCATCTCTTATCAAAATGCCGTACCCTATTGTAGTGATGGAGACTCAGAATGGGACCTCTGCTACAGAGATGAATCCTTCACAGCTGAGCTGGAGGTTTGCTACAGTTGCATCTGATTTTGGTCTTTCTTCCACAGCTGGGGTTCTGGGATGATACACAATGCCTGCACTGATACATTGTACTGAACTACCCACATAGATCTGTGCTGCTAATTCATGTAGTGAACAGAGGATTGCTTAGTGTGGGTACAACTGTAACAAACCCTCTGCTGTTACAAGTATCTGGTCTATGAGTCTACAGCAAATCACTGACTTAAAGAAATAGACTAAAACATAACCTTTAATACATTCACTAAATTAGATCTATCCAAAAATAGGTTAGAGAAATGTATATAGCGCAAAGGGCAGCACCTAAATGTACAACTACAAGAGCGTATATTACATGGTCTCCCTCTGTGTAAACTCTCCCCTCTCCAATCTGTCCTGAATGTGGCAGCCAGGCTCATCTTTCTTTCCAGCCGCTATACTGATGCCTCTACCCTGTGTCAGTCACTGCACTGGTTGCCCATTCAGTACAGGATACAGTATAAACTCATCACTCTCACCCATAAAGCTCTCCACAGCGTTGCCACCTCTACCTCTCCTCCCTCATCTCTGTCTACCACCCTACCCGCTCTCTCCGCTCTGCTAATGATATCAGATTACATTCCTCAATCATCCGAACCTCCCATGCCCGTCTCAAAGATTTCACACGTGCGGCGCCAATTCTCTGGAACATGCTACCGCGGGCGATCAGGCACACTCAGATCTCTCATAGCTTTAAGAGGGCCCTGAGAATACATCTCAGTCTGGCCTACCAAGATCCCTAATTGCTAAGCCCACCATTTATCACACACTTCTGTCACTCCCATCACTAGGGCGCTCACAGGCACTTATCTGTAAATAGATGTACTGTCAGGGTGGCAGGTCCATCCGAATTCTACATAAAACAACCCCATATTTATGTCACATGGCTGGACCTTTGCAAACTTAGCACTTCTTACCCTTTGTCTCACCCATACACCTTAATAGATTGTAAGCTCTCACGAGCAGGGCCCTCACACGTTGTGTCTCATCTGTAAGTACTTTTTAATGTGTAATGTCTGTACGTTTACCCTCTAAATTGTAAAGTGCTGCGGAATATGTTGGCGCTATATAAATAACTGGGAACACATTTATATACTCACCTCTCCTGGACCCTATGGATATACAGGATACAGTCTTTCACAGAGATATAGAGAGAGAAATGTGTCCAAGGTATACGGACATATCACTTTGTATTCCCAGGCCACTGGTGCTGCAATCAGGAGTGTGGGTACACTCCCACACTGCACTATCAGGGGCTTATTTACTTAGTCCCACCACTAACCATCTTAAGCCCCCCTGATGAACCCCTATCGGTATTTGCTGGGGAAACGCGTTTGGTAGGTTACTCCGTGACCCCTTTCTTAGCTAAAAAAAAATGTTTCTAGTGGTCTATTTAGATTACTATATGGTCATCTTTTTTCTGTATGGGTGTAATGTTATATATTGATTGTATTCGGGTACAGTAGGGTCAGCCACCGTAGGGTGGGGGTCACCCCTTTCGGGGCGAGTGCTCCGCCAATCAGGTAGTGCTTATAATAGGACACTAGGTTCCTCCTTTTTATATCAATCAATCTACACCCATATTAGATCCATGATTTTGCACCATTGTTTTTTTATCGTGGATTTATTACTGTGGGAAACACTCTCCGTAAACCTTGGACACACTTCTCTCTGTATATCTCTGTGAAAGACTGTATCGCTTATATCATACATGCCATCTTTTGGGAGTGGCCAGGGAGATTTTGAATTGCAGCTTGCCGCCTTGATGGTTTGAGTGGGCCACACCCCCTGTTTTACAGGACACACCCTCTTTTGCACAAAGCCACACCCCATTGTCACATCTGTGTAACAGCTTTGGAGGAAAGCTGATGAGGGATGTGGTGTCCTTCAGCTTTACTGGACGTTGGATCTCCTAACCAACATCTAAGCTGGGTAACAGCACATCAATCAGCTTTACTTCAGAGCCGAGCTACAATGTGGTCCCTCTGCACAAGGTGATGTCAGGGCAGCTTCTCATGATGCTTTACCCTGGCACCAGCAATATACAGAACAACCCACAACCAGTAAGAAAGTGCTCAGATGTATAAGGTGGTTTAGCTGCCATATAGGCTTTGGCTAAATCCGACCGAACATTGTCAACTTGTGACTGTTTGGACCCTTTTCAGCCATATATGCTGCACTAGTGTATATAGTACGTGGTACGTTTTTGGAGTGTTTTAGGCACAGTTTTTGCCCTGGCTATTAATTTGTATGGGTGGAAACCTCGTCCAAATCTCATTAAAATCTCATCAAGAACCTCTTCTGGAGAAGCTTGTTTCAGGCGAGGTTTTGATGCTGTTTTGGGCGCTAAAAAATCAGCGTCCAAAAGGCGTCCAAATAATCAGTGTGAACATCCCCTAATAGGCTGCCCAAGAGTGTATGCTAAAATGTACCTGTACTTGATATGGCCGGTACAAATAAAATACCGGCACTGGCCCCCCGGCAGTAAAACCGTCCCTGCCGGTTGCATTACCAGATTGGTGGCAAACCTACCATAGCAGGAGATTTACCAACTCTTCAGGGAGACCGGGAGGACTACCCCTTTTCAACGAGTTTCACTGACGATCAGGGAGGGTTGGTAAGTATGATATATATCCATAGGGTCCAGGATACGGGAGTGTATAAATGTTTTCCCATGTAATATACGCTCTTGTAATTGTACATTTAGGTGCTGCCTTTTGCGCTATATACTTTTCTCTGACCTATTTTTGGATAGATCTATTCTAGTGAACCTATGAAAGGTTATATTTTATTTCTTTTAAATCATATTTGTTTTTTTCTAGAACAAATTTTTTAATATCAATTTGCTACTCCGTTTTTTAGCCGCAGACTGAAAATAGATGGTTTTTATATACTGACAGCAAGCAGAGAGCTTGAAAATGGTTTGGAACTGATGGAAAATGTCCTTTAAGGACTAAACAGTCCCCTTTGTGCTTATTTCCTGTACAGGCCTCATGTCGTTCCATCGGGAGCTGAGGGCGCTGCGGTACATCGAGCGCGGGGACCTTCTCCGGCTGAAGTCTTACATAAAAAAAACATCGACACCTACAGCTGGATACAGTGATTCCAGGAGGACGGAGCCTGCTCCATGCTGCCTGCGCCCTGCGGGACAATGCCTGCGCTCTGCTGCTGCTGCGTAAGGGTGCTGACCCCCTGCAGCGGGACGCCTCAGGGGACAATGCTCTGCACGTGGCCGCCCGGGAGGTTGAGAAGGGCGGATGGTCAGGTAAGAAGGAGGTGATAGCCGGGTGGATTAGTGGTTCATCAGGACTGGGTGCCCCATGATGCACATGTAACATGTAATATGTTCTTTCAGGCCACCTGTTTATGATAAAAGCAGTTTTAAGGGGGTGTCCTATTTTTCAAGATGAGCCCTGAGGCCAGGTCTTAGCTCACTTTTCAGACTCCT
>JAODAL010044227.1:0-33081 GCA_025379985.1 Phyllomedusa bahiana
AGGGAGTCTGGGGGGTTGTATTTCATTTTTTACGATAAGGGTATGGGGGTTTTGTTTTTCAGTATGTTTTTTTTGTACATTGTTATTTATATGATGTATTAGTTAAAAAAAAAAAGAAAAAAAAAAAAAGAAATTGGGGGGATATAGTTGGTTTTGGGAGGAGGGTTTGGGGATTTTGGAGAGCAGGGGTGTAATGGGAAATAATGAACACGGACACGGACTTTTGGACTGAAAAAAAAAAAACAATCTTAAAAAACAAAAACAAAAAAAAACTTTAAAAAAATAAATAAATAAAAAAGGGGGAATACTTAGGTGGGGGGTTTTGTTTTGGGGAGACTTGGGGGATGGGGGGTATAAATGGTAATAGGGGACATTATGGCATGTTATTTTGGGAAAAAAAAAAAAAAATAAAAAAAAAAGTGGATAGAACTTGTATATATGTAAATAGTATTAACGTTGTAAATAGCTGAGGTAATCACAGGTGGGCCACAAGGGGGTGTATATAGTTTTTTTTATTTTTTTTAAATATTAAATATAATATATTAAATATATGAAAAAAAAAAAGTGTTTATGGTTTGAATGAATGGAGTGAATGGAGCTGGACCGGTCAAAATTGTAAATATGTACGGTTTAGGGTTTCTGTATTTTTCAGTTTATTTGTACACGGGTTATTACTTTGTTCAGATTCTCATTTATAAAATAAAAAAAAGTTGCAGCTCGGAGGATAATACAGGATTAACCAGGATCAGTACAGGAAAAGAAATTTTGTAACAGTGACTGCACCAGCAAAAAAGGAGCGCAGCCTGGGGGAAATACGGGATGTAACTAGGACAGTACAAGATAAGTAAGAAGTAACGACTGCACCACAGAAAAGTAGTTAGCTCGGGGGGATAAAACGGATGTAACTCAGGATCATACAGGATAAAAATGTATGTACACGTGACTGCACCAGCAAATATGAGCGCATCGGGAGGATAATACAGGATGAATCGGATCAGTAAAAATTTAAGTAATTATGACACAGGACTGCACCACAGAATAGTGAGTGTAGCTTGGGGGAAAAACGGTGTAACCAGGATCGTACGGGATAAGTAATGTATGAAACAGTGATGCCCGCAGAAAGTGGTGCAGCTTGGTGTATAATACAGGATTAACCGGGATATACAGGAAAAGTAATGTTGTCGTGACTGCACCACAGAAAGTGAGTGCGGGACAGAGGGGCCATGGGGGTCCTCAAAAGGGTTTTTTCCTTTATTTTGGGAGGACGGGGGAAGGGCCACCCCGAGTGCGGGCCCCCTTCTCACCGCTTTAACTCTGTATACAACCCCATTTAAAGCAATGACTCCCCCTCTGATCTCATCCTTGTTCTCGCCGTCATCCGAGCTCTCTATTTTCATAAGCCTCTCGCACGCGGCCGCCTGGCCCCCGGATTTGTCTGCTTTTTTGTGTTTAAATTTAAAAAATGCTAAATATGAATGAATTTAAATAAAAAACCTGTCTTCCATTGTGTTCCCGAATCCACCTTAACTCAGGGAGAATTTGGGTTTTGTAAAAGCAGTGCTCATTTACAGATTTCTGGGTGAAGAACTGCCCGGACTCACTTATATGGGGGGGGGGGGGGGGGGGGGGGGGGTGATTTCTAGAAAGATATGACAAGGCATTAACATGTACAATGCAGTAAGATTGTTTATGGACTTTGTCATAGAAACTGGGACGGCGAAGGAGGAAATATAACGCAGTTAAAATGTGTCTCAGGGCGGAATCTGCAATATAAGACTATTAAAGGAGCAAATATTGCAGACGTGAAGACATAATGATCTTAAAGGGCATCTTAGCAACTCTTTTATCTCATTGCTTCAGTGAATCCTAAAATAAATTTTGGCAAAAAAAAAATTGTTTTTTTTTTTGCTTGTGCAAATGGTATTTCCCTACAGACTCAAAGGTAGTGTGATTCTACACTCATCGTGTAGGTGTGTGGAGACTTATACACCATTTTTCGCTCCACTGAAACATTCATGGGAAATGAGCTAGGACTCTACAGCGCCACCTACTGGATGTAGCATTCCTCAATTCATATCCTACCACCAGTGAAGGTAATTCTCAGGGCTTACCAGTGGAGCTGATTCTCAGAGCCCCCCATGGGGTTGATTTCAGAGCCCACCCGGGAGTTGATTCTTGGGGCCCCCCAGTGGGGATGATTCTTGGGGCCACCGTGGAGTTGATTCTTGGGGGCCCCCGTGAGTTGATTCTTGGGGCCCACCATGGGGTGATTCTTGGAGCCCCCATTTTAGTTGATTCTTGGAGCCACCATGGGGATGATTCTTGGGGACCAGTGGGGTTGTTCTTGGGCCCCACCAATGGAGTTGAACTTTGGACCACCTGGGGATGATTTTTTTTTTTTGGGGGGCCCCCAGGGGATGATTTTTGGGCCCACCAGTGGGTGTTGATTCTTGGGGGCCCACCGTGGAATTGATTCTTGGGCCCCCCCATGGAGATGATTCTTGGGCCCACCAGGGGGGTTGATTTTTGGGGTCAACGAGGATTAATTTGGGGTCACAGTGGAGTTGTTTTTGGGGCCCACCAGGGGTTTATTTTGGGCCACAGTGGGGTGTTTTTGGGGTCACCCCGTAAATTGATTCTTGGGGCACCCGGGGAGTTGATTCTTTGGGGGCCCCCAGTGCTTGATTTTTTGGGGGCACCCGTGGGGTTGATTCTTGGTGCCACCAGTGAAGTTTATTCTTGGGGCCCACCAGTGGAGATGATACTTGGGGCCACCAGTGGAGATGATTCTCGAAACCACCAGTGGAGATGATCCTTGGGACCCACCAGTGGAGTTGATTCTTGGGGCCCACCAGTGGAGATGATTCTTGGGGTCCACCAGTGGAATTGATTCTTGTGACCAGCAGTGGAGTTGATTCTTGAGGCCCACCAGCGGAGTTGATTCTTGGGATCCACCAATGGAGTTGATTCTTGAGGCCCCAAGAATCAACTCCATTGGTGGCCCCAAGAATCAACTCCACTGTGGCCCCAAGAATCAACTCCACTGGTGGCCCCAAGAATCACTCCACTGGTGGCCCCAACAATCAACTCTACTGGTGGTCCCAACAATCAGCTCCACTGGTGGGCCCCAGGCACCCCAATCTGACACTGTGCAAGATGCAAGGAGGATCCAAGAAATGCTTGGCAGAAGAGGCAGTGCTAGCACAGAGAGTGGGTGCCATGTTTGATTTGGGGCTCTGGCGTGCACCTCCACACTGCTCTGTTCATCATCCCACAGACAACACTACCCAGACATGCTAAGTAATCCCCCTCTAATGACACTTTAAGGACAACCATAATGCCAATGTAGCCCATGTTTGACACCCCTGATGTAAAACATATCTACTAATCTGGATGTAATACCACAATTGGCCTGTAGGGAAAGCATGTAGCTACGGAAAGCGATAGAAGCTGATTACTGCCGATGATAGCGTTAGATTGCTCTGCTGCCTTCCAGGACGATTCTGGTGCAATTAAATTGCCCACAAAAGCAAGGTAGCCCACCAGGCAAGCAATTGCTGTCTGCTCCTGCACACTGAGTCTCGGAAATGTCTTTTTTCCTTAATCTTTGAAGAAGAAATAGTTGCTGTGTTTGGGGAGGGCGGCCTCCAGGACAGCGGCGGGCGATTGTTGTCCTCCTGCGTGCTATTTGATAGCATTGAGCTATTCTGCTTTTGATTATCTGGCAGGATGGGAAAAATTTCTCATTCCTTTTAGCAGCCTAACGGCTCCAGCCCCGCAGCTCAGCCCGGGAGGAGAGAGGAGGGGAGCACGAGAGAGGGCTGTGATAAAAAGCCAATCTCTTGCCACAAAGAGAAGATTTTATCTGCGCCGAGCAGACCCGTCTCTTGCTGCGCTACCTTCCCTGCAGGACCAAATCCCAGAAAGGACAGAGACTAGAAAGCTCGGCTGCTATCCACGGGCTTTGCCAAAGCAAGTGCAGAAAAAAAAAACAGCAGCACAAAACAAACAGGCTCGGGCGCCGGCGGTGGGGCGCTATCGGGAGGGATCCCCCTCCATTGTACTGGGCGATAGCAAGCCTTAGAAAATACAATGAAAATAAATGCTGGATAATTGCAGAGCCTAAATGATGTCAGGGCAGGCTGAATCCCAGCTGTATACACAAAGCTCGCCGCCGCCTGCCGTACACCGTATTGTGTATCACAATGCAAACATATTGTGCGGTGTAAGAGTTATCTCTGGCAACAGCGGCTCTGCCCTACCTGGGGGCGCCGAGCTCCATCCATGTGCATTGTGCATTTCTGCAAAGTCATTAAACCAATCTGATAGTGATATTAATGCGTACGAGCTGCGGATTGTTCTAAGCAAACCTCCAGCCGAATAGAAAATCTTGCCTGTGCCCCCGAATCCTTATGTGCAGTCTCTTTGGTCTATGAGCTCAGCTGCCTGTGCTCCAGGCTTCTCCTGCCTTCAGATTATGGGTTAGGAAAAGGACAGCTACATCCTGTCAGTGATAGGGTTCTCATGAGGCTAAATTATGTCACCTGATCACCCAGAGACTTCTCCTGCCTTCAGTTTTGGGTTCGGAAAAGGGTAGCTACATCCTGTCAGCCATAAGGTTCTCATGGGACTAATTTTTCGGTCACCTGGTCATCCAGTGACTTCTCCACCTCCCTAACACAGACTTCTCCTGCCTTCAGTTTTGGGTTAGGAAAAGGACAGCTACATCCTGTCAGCCATAGGGTTCTCATTGGACTAATTTTTCGGTCACCTGCTCATCAAGAGGCTTCACCTGCCATCAGTTTTTGGGTAAAGAAAGGACAGCTACATCCTGTCAGCCATAGGGTTCTCTTGAGGATAAATTACCTATCATCTGGTCACCCAGAGACTTCTCCTGTTTTCAGGTTTTGGGTAGAAAAAACACAGCTACATGCAGGGGCGTAACTAGAGAAGCCAGGGCCCCATAGCAAACTTTTGGATGGGGCCCCCCCCCTCCTCCCTGACCACGACCATGTACCAGGACATACTGTTAGATAATGTAGATAATACTGCTCACCATACTCACCATACATCTCACCCTCATACTGCTACCAAACAAATCCACTATACCAAAACCAACATTACCAATAACGCTATTACATAAGGACCTGATTACTGCCAGAACACGACCACAAATTACCACCACATAGTGACTGAATAATAACCCTACATCTATTCTGATCAGTACACAAAGTACCAATACTGTCTAAGATATAATAATATATAAATAAATAGTGACCATAAAGTGGTCTAACAGAGTACACAGGCTCTAGGTCCACTGTAAATAACCGCCCAACAATGACCATAAATGTAGACACCAAATGTACACAAGGCACTGCATAGACTCTATATTTACCGACATACAGAGACCCTATATGGTTAGACACCAGTGCGAACACAGGCACTGCAGACAGTATGATTACGCGTCCTTAACAGTGAACCCTGAGGAGTGGTTAGAAGGCGCATGTACACAGGCTCTGCAGACTGTATATTAACCTCCCTACAGTTGAAACCAAAACGTAGTTGCGGTAGACAGCAGTAGTTACGCAGGCTCTGCAGACTGGTAAAAAAAAAAAAAATTAAATAAAAAACCGAAAACCCCCGAACGTGACCCCTATAGATGTAGAAGCGAGCAGTGTACACGCATGCTCTGGCAGACTGTTCTAACCTGTATCCTAACCAATATAGAATATAGCAAGTCGGTAAATGCTATATATAAAACAACTTTATTCTTGGGAAACACATATAACTAAAATATGTACCGAGCAGGATGTCTAAATGTATCTGACTTTGCGTTCCTTTAAATGTCCATAGACTGCAGTAAGGAGAGCAGAATCAAAGTCCATGTGTGGGCAGTCTCCCGCTTTTATCCTGTGCTGGTCCTCCCCTACGGGCGTTAGCAACAAACGAGGCACGGCCGGGAGAACTGCCACACATGTGGACTCTTTGGATTCTGCCTCCTACTGCAGTCTTAAGGACATTCTTAAGAGTAACGCAAGTAGCTACATTCATAGCACAGCTCGTTACATATTTTAGTTATATGTTTCCAATCAAATTAGTTTTTTATTACATTTCGCTTGCAATTCAATATTGGTTTGGTACACTGTATATGGGATAAGGGATATTCCATGAATTGGAAAGGTCCGGGATCGCCTATGCAAGCAATAAAGCAGGTATGTCAAGAGCTAGAGCGATACGCAATATATGCCGAGTACTGTGAAGATTGAGACTGTATAGATAACCACCATACAGTGACCATATAGAGGTAGACAGGCGAGTGTAACACAGGCTCTGCAGACTGTATAATACCTACCATACAGTGACCGAGATCAGATTTTTATGAACACCGAGTTGTACACAGGCGCTGCAGATCTGTCATATTACGCTCCATACAGTGACCATGAGAAGATGGAAACATCCAGTGTACACAGGCTCTGCAGACTTGAAATTACAGCCTTACAGTGACCATGTATGCTAGGTAGAGCACCAATGTAGCACAGGCCTCTGACAGACAGTATAAAACCACGCATACAGTTGACCATATAGATGGTAGACATGCAGTGTACACAGCCTGTCAGCATATAAAGTGATTACAGTGTAGTTAAATCTATGAGACACACAGATGACGTTTCTCTGACCAGTTCGTTGACTTTCTCCTTTTGTTCGCATACTGATGCCCAGTCCGCCATCTGGACATCTCCAGATCCACTTTCCCTGTGCAGATATAGAACACAATCTTCTTAGAATCCTGACCTTTTCCGAGCACCTTCCTCCCTGGCTATATGGGGTGCATTTAGCAGGCAGGATGTTTTAGATAGGATATGATGTCCCCAAAAAGTCAAGTTGTTTAGGTAGCCAAAGAGTGCCCAATATCGGCAGTGCATGGTTAATGTTAGCTATAATGATAGCAATACAGGATAAACAAGTTGGTTAGGTGGGCTAAAGGTGCCATATAGGTGTAGGGTTTATGTATCTAAAGTGGGGCCCCGGACGTAAGGTATGACCGCGGCAGCTTTTGGGTCATACAGGCAGCATGTGGAAGTATACGGCATGCATAAAGGGTGAAGTAGGCAGGCATAAATGGACTGTACATGCAGGCATATGGGGCTGTACAGCATGCCGTGTCATATAGGGGGCTTCGTATAGCAGGGGCAGGCAATATAGTGTGGCTGTATAGGCAGTGCAGGCATTATAGGTGGTGGTGGCTTTATAGTTCAAGGAAGCAGGCGATAATAGAGCTGGCTGTTATAAGCAGCAGGCAGGCAATAATAGGTGGCTTATAAGCAGGCTATGAGGTGGCCTGTATAGGCAGGCATTATGGGGGCTGTACAGCAGCAAATGGGGGCTGTACCAGGCAGGCAGGCCATATAGGGGGGCTGTATAGGCAGGCAGGCATATAGGGGGGCTGATAGGCATGCAGGCAGATAGGGGGGCTGTATAGGCAGGCAGGCAGGCATATAGGGGGCTGTATAGGCAGGCAGGTCAATAGGGTGGGCTTATATGAGTCAGGCAGGCAATAGGGTCTGTAAAGTGGCAGCAGAGCAAATAAGGGGGCGTTTATAGGCAGGCAGCAGGCATATATGGGGGCTGTATAGGCAGTCCAGGCAGGCAGATAGGGGGCTTAAGTCAGGCAGGCATATAGGGGCTGTATAGAGTCAATGCAGTGCATATAGGGGCTTGTTAAGAGTCAGGCAGTCATATGTTGGCAATAGTCAGGCGCATATGGGAGCTATAGCAGGCATATGGGGGGCTATAAGGCAGGCCTATGGGGGCTATAGCGCAGGCATAATGGCTTTCTGTATAGGCAGGCAGCCATAAGGCGGCTATAGCTGAGTGCATAGTGGGTGGCTATAGCATGGCATATGGTGTGTCTATGTAGCAAGGCAATATTGGATGGCGTATAGGCACTGCATATGGGGCTGTGTAAACGGCAGGCAAATGTGGTGGCAATAGGGAGCCAAAAGAGAGTCAAAAGGAGGAGCTATATTTTGCAGGACGAAGTGATAGGGGCTATAGGTAGGCATAAGGGGGCGACTATAGGCAGCATATGGGGGGGCTATAAGGCAGTGCATATGTGTAGGAGGCTATATGTGCATAGCAATATGAGGGAGCTATAGGCAGTGCAAGATGTGAGGTGGGTATAGGGTAGGGAACATGAAGGTGGGGCTATAGGCATGCATAGGGGGGGTTGGGGTGATAATAGTGTAAAGTGCATATGGGGCTATAATGCAGGCATATGGTGGCTAATATGGCAAGCATTAGGGGGGCTAATATGGCAAGGCAGAAAGGAGGGGTGGTAGGTAAGGCAGGCATACATGGGGGCTTATAGGGCAGAGGGCATCTGGGGCAATATGTCAGGCATGAATGAGGTGGGAGCTATAGACAGGCATTATGTGTGGGCGATAGGCATGCATGATGGGTGTCAATAGTGCAATTGATACAAGTGAGGTGTGTAATAGGTAGTTCATATGTGGGCATAGGCAGGCTTATGTGGGGATATAGGTAGGTCAATAGTGTTGATGGCTAATAAGGCATGCATAAATTGGAGGCTAGTAGTGACAGGCATGATTAGGGGCGTCTATAGGCGGCGTATGTGGAGCGACTATAGGCAGGCAAATGGGCGGTAATAGAGCAGCATATTGGGGGCTATAGGCAGCATATGTGGCGGTCTAAAGGCATGCGCGAGATGGGGGGGTATTAGTATGCATATGGGGGCTAAAGCAGGTACATATGGGGAGGCTCTGGCAGGGTCAGTATGGGGGAGAGCTATAGGCAGGCAATTGGCGGGTGGATTAGGTAAGGCAAATGGGGGCAATAGGGGCATGGCATATGGTGAGGAGGCTAATAGGCAGGGCATAATGGGGGCTAAAGGCATGCAAATGGGGTGTAAAGATGTAAGGCATATTGGGTTAAAGGCCGGTCATATGGGTGGCTATAGTGTCAGGCCTATAGGGTGGCTATAGCAAGCATAGTTGGTGCTAATATGCATGCGCATATGGGTGGCTATAAGGTCAGGCAAAGGGGCATAGTGCAGGCAAAGTTGGGGGCATAATAGTGGCAGGCATATGGGGGGCGAAAAGAGGCGGCATGTGTGCGAGGGGTATAGTTAAAGGCATAATGGGGGGTATTAGGCAGGCATAAGGGGGGCTATATGCAGGCGCATGATGGGGAGAGCTATTAGGCAGCGCGTTTATGTGGGGCAATAGGCAGGAGCATATGGGGGCTATGGGGCAGGCATATGGGGGGTGTCACGTACGCGCGTCACCAGCATCGTGACTGGAGGGTCCACAGTAATGGTGGTAGACTTATATCCACTCGAGCTCACCACTCACTAGGTAGCAAATCCAAGCATAAATCGAACCACAAGACTACAGTCACCCCAAAATTCATCCTACTGCCACCGGACCTCCCCTTCATCTACAATATACAGGGCTGCAGCCGTACAGTAGTCTGATGGTCCACACGCGGATTTCTAAAACAACACGTAAAAATGCTTACAGGACAACTCACTGCTCTCTCAGATAATTACCAAAGGGAAAAAAAGGAAACAATCCTACAAGAGAAATTAGGTTCGTGCAACAACAAGAGTTAGCTCATTACAGGTTACCTTTAATATAAAAAATGATTCAGTTCTGTACATATGACAAATAATATAATATAACACATAATGATCACACACACACGATACAAGTTTTATTAAAAATAACAAAGAGAGAAACATGGAAGAACTCCCACACATACAATGAAGTCTTTCCGACTCCCGGGGTAAAGGTAGAAATAAATACAGCAGCACCCTTTAGAAAAATAATGACCCTCCGTAAGCTAATGAGACACAGAATAAAAGGGGGGCTTGGGGCGCCATTATATAGACCCCCCCGTCAGTGCTTCTCATCAGATTCGGCTTGAATTATGAATAGAAGGTGGGTTTACAGAATTTTCCTGGGGAGGGCTATTGCGTATTTTGAGTTCCCACAAGCGGGGAGCACACACGGACTGTGTGCCTCTCTGGCAAACAAATGAAACCTTTTTTCTCGTTCTCAGGCGGAAAGAATGTGATTATATTGCAAGCGTAAACTAGGCTGTATCAATCTGCTGTCCCTGAGTATACAGGAAACAGGGCCTGCCAAAAGGCCTTTCTATAGCCAGAAGGCCAGAAACTTAACTCTCATCCTGAAGAATCTGGTGAATGGGAATTTCCCATCTTAACTGCAGGATTTAGTGATGAGTAGTTATATAGAATAGCATTGATTTTTTCAATACTTATGTACATTTACACCACCCCCTTTTGGTGAGCGAGCGTGGGGTGTGGCCACCTGCCATCCCCTGAGCCCGGCCTCGACGTCCTCTGGAGAAGAGAACCCTCGGTCCAGCCCCGGCCCCTACCACAACTCCATGCCCCTTCTGTATCTGAACCATCAGACATCGGGGTTGGAGGAGCTTCCGCGCTGGTGCGGCTCACCCATCACACGCTACAATGGTGGGGACACATCACCTACTAATGACCGGGGTCGAGCAAGTCATATACCTCACCGTCAGACCAGGGATAGACCTTTGGTCACAGATTATCCCGCAGATTTGGCCTTTATGGCTCCAACCATCTTGGGCGCAGCCGACCATACCACTCCCTGACTCGATACACACACACAACAGGGCAGGTAGGGCATCAATACATTACCGGCTTGGGATCCACTTCTACTAATGTATGACAGATTGACATGCATCATTGGATTACAGGCACACCCCCTGAGCTGTGTGTATACATATGAAAACCATAGCAGGAGAAAGGGCCCTCTCCCATATTACCATCTGACATAACCACCACTCAAGGCTAGATACATTATGGATTGTCCACAACAGTTTGACAGATACACACCCTCAGGTTGTGATACATCTCCTAGTGTCCATTGTGTGGCAGTCTGAGATACGCCCTCCCGGCGTGATAAATCATGATGTGTCCACAGCATCCAAGTCTTGCGTGGCGAAGCCTTAATACAGGGGCGACCCAGCTATGTACAGGCTGAATAGGGTTATCGCAATGTCCATGCACAGTTACTGAGAGATCTGTGGGCCTGGGAATACATGCAAACACAATACAAGAAACAGTTTTCTCCTCATGTGCTTGGGAGGATCCTTTGATATAGGAGGATGGGGTGCTATCAGGTTGGCATCATCACTTGGCAGAGGGGGGTGGTCGAATGCAGCTGGGCTCTCTGTGCTGGGCCGACAGGCGTGTGACCTCTCTCAGCAGGAGGGGGGCTAGAGGGGGGCTGGTAGACTCTTCCACCTGCAATGTGATCTACTTGCCAGGCGGCATGCACCTTGTAGTCTGTGGTCAGCCGACACCACAACAACTTGAGGATCGCAGCCAGTCTGACTATGGTGCACAGAAGGATATTGAGGGACAGTCCACTTTGCACATTACGCAGTGTCAGTAGCATCATCAGATCACATCCGCTTTTATACTTCCTTTCCCATCTGGCACGTTTCAGAAGTAGTGGTAAGTCCTGTGGGGAAACAAAAGTCTAGGGTTGCAGGTGGTTGCTTTCAGAGGTGGGTAGCCGTTAATCGTAATGTTACTCGTAACGATTTCCCCAATGATCGGTAACAAGTAATATGGAAATAGGGATAGTGAGCAGAACCCCCACTTCTCTCATTCCTCGCCCGCTCCTCCAGTCCAATACACACAAGCCATGGGTATAGCAGTCAGACGGTTACGCGCCGCCAAATAACCAGTCCAAGGGTCATGGTGCCTTCCCTGGTAACTTATTCTTTCTAGCATCCACCATAACTCTGGAAACGCACAACAGTACCACCTCTGCTCCACTGTCCTTGAAGCCCATGGCGCCTCTCTGCCCCACGGTGACGAGGTTGAGAAGGTATATGCCTCTCCCTTCCTGCAATTCCCAGTTACAAGTATAGATTTGAGGTGGCCTGCTACAGGGGGCGCCTGAGGGCATCGGGTACTCCTCCCGGCTTGTCGTGGACAATGGCACTAACAAGCCGCCACTTGGTTGCATGATAAAACACCATGACGCGATGTCTCCATTCAATGGGCGGTGAGCCTGGGGACCCAGAGCGAGTACGTAGTGGGGTGTCCTGGGTTCGAAGTGGAGAGCAGGGGAATCCCCAGCAGGCTTATTACCTCGTCCTCCATGGTGGACGACAGGGATGGGACTCCTCGGCTTTTCTGGCATCCTTTTGGTAACATAGAGATTCGCCCAGGTCAGCTGCATCTTTGGGATGTTTTGTGCTCTCAGTACACAGACAACTGACGAACATCGGCAGACAGGATATGAAGATATCTGCTCCTTGATCATCTAGATTCAACAGGACCTGTCAAAGCTGGAGACAGAGAAGTCCGTTCCACCCACAGCTGCAGTGGTGGCTACTTTAAGCTGCTCTCCACATCTGCGTATTCTGTCCGAGTGGAGGAACATTTTCTGTAGGTCTCGCACGAAATTTTCGTGCGATACACCAGTCCGATGAGATTGATATTTCGTGACCAGAAGGGCCTCTTTATGGCTCATAGTCCCCGCTTTGGCCTCAGGTTTTTTTATAAGGGAGTCCGAAAAAACCTCCAAGTGCTTTATCGCTACTTATTCGGGGGTCAAGATTCGTGCCCACGTCCTCTTGGGGCATGACTGATATGATGCCTACAAGTCTTTTCAATCCCTCGTAGGAACACATGCATCGCAACAAGTTCCCCATGGTCTTTTCCGAACACAGTGAAGTGCTTTCCAGTCGGGGTTTCAACGGTTTGTATCCTGCATAAGAGCCGTGGCAAAGCCTCACCCGCCTTTTCATATTCGTTGACCAGCAGTAGCTTGAGTGTCCCTTTTCAGCTTGATCGCTCCACTGCCGCCTCTCTCACTGCTGCAGTAGACGCTTAACGGCTTGACGCTCGAGAGCCAGCCTCTCTCTCTCCTCTCAGCTGAAGCTCAGACCACTCTTCTCGCTGTGCGTGATCTCTCGGCCGTTGAAGCTCATGACCGCCACTCTCGCGGTGTCTTGAACGCTCAGGACTCCTGCAGCCATCTCTCTCTGCCATGTATGAATTGCATGATAAGTTGGAGGGCGCACACTATGGTTGAACAAGCGCACAAGCTTGCTGCAAAGCAGGCCCAGAGCAAGGAGTCCAATGGCCTCCCTGAAGGAGACTGCCGCTATGCGGTGGTAACCCAGTGGTGAAAGTTACATTCAGGCGCGAATACACTCGTCAATTGGGACCATGTGCGATTGTCAATGTTTTACGCTCTCTGACGCCGATGCGTCCGGCTGCAGCAGATCGTGCGCCACGAGTTCCAGGATCAGCTGGGCCTTATGTCTTTGCCGCTGTAACAAAAGTCTCCTCTCCTCACATAGGCTGACAGATAATCTTTACTTTGATTCTTGTAAAGAGGCTGCCATTTCCACAGAAGCACCCTTGCCAAATAAGTAATAGAAAAGAAAAACAGGAGAGGGGAAACTGATTGATGTGGTGTCAAGATAAAGTAAGCACTGAGCGTTAATTCTTGTAAGCACAGTGGTGTAATCTTCACTAAGAACAGCGCAGTCTTTAATGCAGGGAAAAATTGAGCTTAAACAATGCACTAATGTGATGCAATAAAAAGAAAAATATCCCACCGGAGAGCTCGGGGCGCGCCACCGATTTGAGCACGTACCGGCGCTCCACCAGCACGTGACTGGGTGGGTGGGTCCGCACTGGGTACAGGGGTAGAACGTTAAATCCAGCTCGAGCTCACCTCTCACTTAGCACAGATACAAATTAAGTCATAAATCGTTACCACAAGACAGTCCGAGTCACACCCAAAATTATCCCATGCCACCACCTCCCCTTCAGTGTACAAGTTAACGGGCTCAGCCGAAAGGATATCTGAAGTCCTCTACCTGATTATCTAAAAACACCGTAAAAATTTGCTTAAAGAGTCATCTCACATGCTCTATCTCAGTATTTACCGAAATAAAAAAACATTCCTTCAAGAAATTGGGGTTTCGGCGCAATCAACAAGGAGTTAGAGCGAATTAACTGTTACCTTTCCTATAAAAGATGGAATTCAGTTGCTTAATAGACAAAAATTATGATAATAACCAAAAATGACACACACACAATACAGTTTTAAAAATAAAAGGAAAAAATGGAAAACTCCACGACTTACTAGATGTTTCCACTATCCCGGCGCGAGTAAGGAGAAATTAGACACAGCTCACTTTGAGAAAGAAGTTACCGTTCCGTAGCAATGGACACAATAATAAAGGGGGCTTGTGTGCCGATTTATACCCATACGAGGCTGTCTCCATCTGATTTGTGCTGAATTATGAAAAGTAGTGTGGTTTAAGAATTTTCTGAGGGCTATGGTATTTGTTGAGCGTTCCCACAAGGGGGCACCTCACGGTCGGCCTCTCTGGGCATACAAGGGAAAACGCTTTTTCATCTATTCTCTGGCTGTGGAAAGATGAGTTTATATTGAGCAACTGTAAAACAAGGCTTATCCAGATAGCAGCTGGTCCCTCGAGATACAGGAAACAGTGCTTGCCATAAATGCTTTGCTTTAAGCAGAGGCCAGAAACTTTCTCTCTCTCTGATGAATGGGGAAGAGGGGAAGTTTCACCAACTAACTGCAGGATTTTAGAGATGAAGTTTATAATACATGAATATTCAATACTTGTACATAACAGGTGGGGTATACGGTTGTCATAATGGGGGTATATGGTAGGCATAGGGGGGCTATAAGCAGGCAGTTAATGGGGTGGGAATAGTCAGGCAATATGGTGGCTATAGGCAGGCATATGGGATAAGATTTAAAATAAGAAACAACTTACTCGACCGTCGCAGTCCTCGCTCCCCCGATGCGGCACGCTCGCATTCCAGTCCGCTACTCATTCCCGCAGGTCGATCGTCTCAGCGCACAGTGACCACAGAGAGCATCACAGGCAGGGGGAAGTAACAGAGCGAGCATCGTCGCTCCTTCCTGCAATGCTTCCATGGTGAAAGCGTCTGGCAGCTCCCCGCCCTGCCGTGCAGTGAACTGTAGGAGAGAGGGAGTTCACTGTGCCGGCGGGCTCCAGAGCGGCATTAACCTTACCGGGGTAAGCGTGAAAGCATAGCAGCAGGCAGTAGCCGCCGGGCCCGCCTGAAGTCGCAAGGGCCCCGGTAGTAAACCTGCTAGCCTCCAGCTGACCCAGTAGTTACGTCCCAGGCTAACATGTTGTCACAGCCATGAAGGGATGCTCGTATGAGTCCAAATGTCACTCTGTTTGCACCAGGAGGCTTCTATCCCACCATCACCCAGGTTTCTCCTGTGCCTTAATTTTGGTGTAGAAAAAAGACAGTCTAAAACCTGTTATCCTAAGTTATTCATCGTACTGATTTTTCAGTCACCTGGTCACCTAGAGGCTTCTCTGCCTTCTCTGGCTTTTGCTGGCTTCAGTTTTTGGGTTAGGAAAAGGACAACTACATCCTGTCAGCCATAGGATTCTCATGAGACTAAATTATCTGTCCTATGGTAGCCAAGAGGCTTCTATCCCACCCTCATCCAGGTTTTTTGTTGCCTTCAGTTTTTTGGTAGAAAAAGTACAGCTATATCCTGTCACCAAGGTCTCAGAGATAATAAATAGAGACGAGTTTATCTGTCACTTGGTCACCCAGAGACTTCTCCACCTTCCTAACACAGGCTTCTCCTGCCTTCAGTTTCTGGGAAAAGAAAGGACAGCTACATCCTGTTAGCCATAGGGTTCTCATGGGGCTCAATTACCTGTCAGCTGGTCGCCCGGAGGCTTCTCCTGCCTTCAGTTTTTGGGTAGAAAAAACAAAGTTATATCCTGTCAGCCATAGGGTTCTCTTATGGATAAATTATCTGTCACTTGGTCACCGAGAGACTTCTCCACCTTCCTAACACAGGCTTCTCCTGTGCCTCAGTTTTTGGGTCAGGTAACGACGGACAGCTACATCCTAGTCAGGGGCCATATGGTGTTCTCTTGAGATAAAATAGTACCTAAATCTTGCTGTCACCCATACTTCTCCACCTTCGCTTAACATCAGACTTCTCCTGACCATTGCAGTTTGGGACGAGAAAGAAAGTGCTACTACCAGTAGCCATATTGTGGTGAGGGAAGGTGGTTCTCAATGGTGGCTAGTTTATCTGTACATGTCACCCAGAGGCTTCAATCACCAACCCTACATCGTGATGCTACATTGTTTTAGTCAAATTACAAAGAAAAAAAATGTTCCTATCTTTCTCATGGTACCAAACTATAGAATTATAGGTGTGGTGAGAAGCAGGGGCAAAGATTCTCCTTAAAGAGAGAAAAAAAACAGAGTATTCATACAAGGCTAAAAGCAGACTGCACAATTGAAGTGGGCCCATTGACAGCTTTCTGCCTGGCAAAAGGATTTCTAGTGACCCACAGCTAGGAGCACAAATGAGCAAAGTTTAGCAATATAGTTCACCAACCCACCAGTGTTCGGAGGTGAGCAATCCGGGCAGTCCTTGAGGTGGATCCGATGTCAGTCCAGGAGGTGCATTACATTTAATCTAGGACTGTTTTTGGATGATTTTGGTCCTCACCTCCTGACAAGTTGTGCAGATCCTGGTCTGAGCAAAAAGAGCTAGTATCTCTAGTGCCACCTATTGGAAGGGACTTATACTGAACAGTCCACACTATCCAGTAGGTAGGGCACCTATATCCAGAGCTTCTTTTCCCTAGAGCTTATTTTAAGATCTCACTTTCTTAAGATATTCTTGATTAACTTTATAGAGTTGGATCTGGGCTGTGTCTGAAAGACCAGTCTTCACCTTCATAAGCTCACACATTTGTCTATTCCTTTAATAAGATGTAACACAAGGAATCCTGGGAAGTGCAGTTCAACAGGGATAGGGAGATAGCAGGAAGTAGCTGGCCACCATATACCTGCTAGCATTGTAGGACTTGGGGGCCTGGGGACCAGCAGTGAAGTTGACTCTTGGGGCCAACCAATAGAGTTCATTTTTGGGTTCTACCAGAAGGGATGATTCTTGGGGCTCACCAGTGGAGTTGATTCTTGGGCCACCAGTTGCGTTGATTTCTTGGAGGCCCACCAGTGGAAGGTTGATTCTTTGGGGCCCTACAGTGAACTGAGTGATTCTATAGGGCTCCACCAGTGGAGCTGATTCCTTGGGCCACCATTAGGAGCTGATTCATTTTCTTGGGCCACCAGTGGGAGTTGATTCATTAGGAGCCACCAGTTGTAGTTGATACTTGTGGCCACCATGGGAGAATGATGTATAGTGCCGCATCCAGTGGAGTTGATTCTGTTGGTGGCCCACCCGTGAGAGTATGATGTTTTCTTAGGGCCAACCTAGGAGTGAGCTGCGATTCATGGACCTATCACCAGTGTGGAATTTGATATTCATTCTGGGCCACCATGTGTAATTGTGATTCTTTGGGCCACCATTGGATGTTATATATCTGTTGGAGACCACTCAATGGAGGTTTGATACATGGGTCCCATCAGTGAGTATTCTTGGGCCCCATAGGTGGATGATTCTTTGTGCCCCACCAGTAGGAGTTGAATCCTGTGATCCACCACAGAGAGAGTAGTCTGACTCTTGGAGGGCCCAGCCAGTGGAGTTGATCATTGGGCCACCAGTGGGATGTTGATTCTTGATAGCCAACAGTGGAGTTGATTCTTTGGGCCCCGTAGGTGGCGGTTGAGATCTTTGGAGGCCACCAATTGGAGTATGTATGTCTTGTGCCCATCCAGTGGGATGTATTCTTGGAGTCTCACCAGTGGAGTTGATTATCTTGGGCCCCACAAGGTATAAGTTGATTCTCATGTGTGTTCTACCAATGGGGAATGAATTCTTGGAGCTCACCAGTGGAGTTGCATTCTTGGGCCGCACCAGATAGAATTTGATTCATTGTGTTCATATCCAGAAGGTGGAAGATACTGGGGCCCACCAGAGTGAAGTTGAGCGATTACTGGGGGCCACCAGATGGAGTCTTTGAGACTTCTTGGGGGCCTACCAGTGGGAGTTGAATCTTGGGGTCCTAGCATGGGGAGACATTGTTGGGGCCCACTCAGAGAAGTTGAGCTTCTTGGAGCCCACCAGTGAGCTGATTCTTGGAGACCCACTCAGTTAAGCTTGATTCCTTGGGCCATCAGAGTGAGATGAAATCATGGCCTCACGCAGTAGGAGTTAATTCTTTGGTGGCCCAACAGTGGGAGTAGATTCATTGGGCCCAACCGTGTAGTTGAATTCTTTGGGCCACCATGTGGGTAGTTAATTCTTAGCGGGCCCACCTAGTGGAGTTGATATCTTGGTCCCAACAGTGGAGTATGTAATCATATTCGAGGATCACATCCAGTGGGAGTAAATATTCGTTGGGCCCACCAGTTGAGGAGTTTAATTCTTGGGGCCCACCAGTGGATGTTGAATCTTGGTTCCACCAGTGGAGTTAATTCATGATTCCCACCAGTGGAGTTAATTCATGAGGGTGCACCAGTGGAGTGTAATTCTTGGGGGCCACCATGAGTAGATTCTTGGCCCGCACCAGTGGAGCTGATTCTGGACCGCTACCAATGGTGTTTAATTCTTGGGGCCCATCTTCACATGGAGCGATGTCTTGTGGGGACCACCAATGGTGAGTTGAATTCATGGGGCCACGCAGTCTGGAAGCTGATTCTTGGGCCACCAGAAGAGATTATTCATGGGGATACCGACTCAGTGCTGTGGATTCTTGGGGCCTATCCGATCCCAAGCCGTACAAGCTGGTCATGGTAATACAAGTAAATACAGTGCCCGGTTTGTATAATGATCCAAAATCCTGAAATAGATAACATTATTAACTATATCTGAGCGGATTGGAGATACCATTAATCATAATTTTTAGGGCATATGGTGCAGCCCCCTTTACGACCCGGTGAATATAGAGCTGGGGCACAGGCGGTTGGCTCTCCTCTAATAAGGAAGCTGAAGAATAAGCGCTTCTCTGCTGCCCATGACTCTTCCCGCAGACGACACAGTAATGTGTGTGTGGCTTTCAAAAGCTACCGTCTAACAACGTCCCTAGTAAATAGTCTTATTAGATGTTGTCCAATAAAAGACATCATAACCTTCAAAGAATCCAGTTTTAAATCCGGTGAGTGTATAACCTGGTACTAAGGACTCTATCTCGCACACTTAACTCCAAAGTTTTCACATGTTATTGATGGGTACGAAAGGGGGTAACAGGGTGACAGGTACCGAATATAGTGAGTCCTGGTCAGGGGAGAATAGATGGAAATATGTCAGAATTTATCAGCTCCGATGAATGAGATCAGGACACAGATCGATCAATACTGGATGTGATGCAATAATTGGCGAGATGATCGATATATCAGCTGCAGGGGTCAAACATTATAAACTGGTGGAATTACGTCTATAGCTGAAGCTCCATCCATACTTCAGGTCACTGGGTCATTGCTGTCTATATGAACTGGTAGCCGAGCTGAATTTCTTAGAGATTTTTCTCACTACATCGATTAACATTAAACATATAGACAAATGTAAATAAATTGTATTACCAAATACACTGCTGTTCTGATTTTGCTATATTTCAGAGTTAGAGCAGTTCTTGTAATTTGAGGAGTCCAAGGCTAAAGACCCATAAGAGGATATCTCAAAGTGACTGTCCATTTCTCCACAGTATAGACCTTGCATGTCTCTCTCTATCTATCCCAGTACATGATTTACTGCAAAAATTCTTTCAGATCTTCAGAAAGTTCTTTGCCATGAGGCGCCATGCTGAAAAGTGACCAGTATGATAAAGGGGGAAAGCGATGACACACCTGCTCCCCATTCACACCTCAGACTTGGTAACACTGATGAGTCACATGACACCATGGAGGGAAAATGGCAAATTGGGCACAATTTGTCCATTTTCACTTAGGGGTGTACTCACTTTTGTTGTCACTTAGGGGTGTACTCACTTTTGTTGCCAGCGGGTTAGACATTGATGTCTGAGTTATTTTGAGGACACACCAAATTTACAGTTATACAAGCTTTACATTGTATCAAAGTGTCAGATCTTCAGTGTTGTCCCATGAAAAGATTTATTACAATATTGTAAAAATGTGAGGGGTGTACTTACTTTTGTGAGATACTGTAAATTGTCACTAATCCTTCAAAAATCTTTACATAGATCAAACACTGGCAAGCCACTGCCTAAAAATTCAGTACAGTACTAACCTTGACCTAAAAGGCTCTCCATAACCTCTCCCCTCCATTCATCTCTGCCCCAATCTCCTTATATCTCCCCTCACACAATCTCCGCTCCTCACAGGACCTTCTCCTCTGCTCTCCCTGTGTCAGCTCCTCACACAACTGTCTCCAAGACTTCTCCCATGCTTACCCCATGCTCTGGAACTCACTGCCCCAACACCTCAGACGCCTCCACCATCCAAAAACATACAGGTAGTGTAATCTGGAATGTAGACTGTGAGCCCTAATGATGACAGTGAGCAATGTGAACGATGATAATCTCTGTACAGCGTGAGGCAGGCACTGTATGGAGGACACTATGTGGTCAGCACTGTTATGGCTGGCACTGTTATGGTGGGGACTCTATGGTTGGCACTGGAATGGTTAGAACTGTGTGGATGGCACTGTTATGGTGGGCAATGTATGATGAGCACTGTATGGCTGGCACTGTTGTGGTAGGCACTGTATGGCTGGCACTGTTATGAAGCGGCACTGTATGGCTGACACTGTTATGGTGGGCAGTGTATGGCTGGCACTATTATAGTGGGTACTGCATGGCTGGCACTGTTGTTTTGGGTACTGCATAGCTGGCATTGTTATGGTGGGCACTGCATGACTGACACTGTTATGGTGGGCACTGTATGGCTGGCACTGTTATGGAGGGCTCTGTATGGCTAGCATTGTTATGATGGGCACTGTATGTCTTGCATTATTATTGTGGGCACTGTATGGCTTGCCCTGTTATGCTTGGCGCTGTGTGGCCGGCACTGTTATGGTGGGCACTGTATGGCTGGCACTGTTATGGTGCACACTGTATGACTGGCACTGTTATGGTGGGCAATGTATGACAAGCACTGTGTGGCTGGCACTGTTGTGGTGGGCAATGTATGGCTGTCACTGCTATGGAGGGCGCTGTATGGCTGGCACTGTTGTGGTGGGCACTGTTTGGCTGGCACTGTAATGTTGGGCAATGTATGGATGGCACTGTTGTGAAGGGCGCTGTATGGTGGCACTGTTATGAAGTGCACTGTATGGCTGGCACTGTTATGGCTGGAACTGTACGGCTGGCACTGTTATGTTGGACACTGTATGACTGGCACTGTATGGCTGGCACTGTTATTGTGGGCACTGTTATGCTGGCACTGCTGTTGTGGGCACTGTATGGCTGGCACTGTAATGTTGGGCAATGTATGGTGGCACTGTTGTGGGGGCGCTGTATGGCTGGCACTGTTATGTTGGGCACTCTATGGCTGGCACTGTTATGTTGGACACTCTATGGCTGGCACTCTATGGCTGGCACTGTTATGTTGGGCACTCTATGGCTGGCACTGTTATGTTGTGTACTCAATGGCTGGCACTGTTGTGGAGGGCGCTGTATGGCTGGCACTGTTACGGAGTGCACTGTATGACTGGCACTGTTATGGTGAGCACTGTATGGCTGGCACTGTTATGTTGGACACTTTATGCCTGGCACTGTATGGCTGGCACTGTTGTTGTGGGCACTGTATGGCTTGCACTGTAATGTTGGGCAATGTATGGCTGGCACTGTTGTGGAGGGCGCTGTATGGATCGGACTGTAACGGTGCGCACTGTATGACTGGCACTGTTATGTTGGACACTGTATGGCTGGCACTGTTACGGAGTGCACTGTATGGCTGCCTCTGTTATGGTGAGCACTGTATGGCTGGCACTGTATGGCTGGCACTGTATGGCTGTCACGGTTGTGGAGGGCGCTGTATGGCTGGCACGGTTGTGGAGGGCGCTGTATGGCTGGCACTGTTACGGTGCGCACTATATGACTGGCACTGTTATGTTGGACACTGTATGGCTGGTTCTATAGAGCTGTATATACTATTTAAGCAACCTAAATGATCACTCCAGTTAAATCGGCTTTTGTATTATTTCAGACACAATCCTGGCAGATCCACAAGATCTACAATAAAAATGTCTGATAGGGTCCAGACTGCAGAGAGGAGGCTATATATGTGTAATGTGCTCTCTAGCTATAGATCTGAAAAGGCCACTTGTATGACCCCCAAAAACTACAATAAGAATAGACACCTCATTCCCTCTTTCTGTAGAACCAAGCAGGGGACCCCCCATTCTGATCCCTGGCAGCCTCTAAACTGGAACCAAGACCTCTCAGCCATTTTGGGTAGTAATACTTGTAGAGCCATAAAAGTCTCAATAAGAATGCACCTCTAAGATTTACTGCGGCCCCTGGGAGAGGCCAAACATGACAATGTGGCCCTTGGATCCCTGTCATAGACCATGGTGCCGAATTCAGGCCCTCCCCCTTCTATTAGCCAATATCAAGAGCGACTCCCAATGTGCAGAACATGCAATGCAGAACGGAGCTGCAAGGAGACGGCAGGCGGATTATGGGATTGGTGCCAAATGGATAAACATAACAGGGGACGCTTAACCGAAACCAAACAACTCCTTCAGTGCTGATATTTTCTTACATAAAAGCGCCACCTGCAACTTTGATATGTGCATGTACACAGCGCCGGAAAACAAACAGGTAAAAACCCACAGAGTCCTGGCCGCAGCCATTACAGGGCGCACAAATGGATACAAATGAAGAGCCGGCAACACTCGCTCACTGGAACAGATTGTAGGGGCTGTAAATTATTAAAACCCAGATACATCACATTAAGAGAACTGATGCCGGGAGATGAGCTGGGAGTGTCGGGGGAGCGGGCTGCAGGCATTAAATAACCAGCCTTTGTCTTCCTTCTTAACAAAAGGTGCCCTTGTTCCTCTTAATTTTCCTGGCTTTTCGGCGGTGAGCAGAGGCACGGGGGCTCCTGAAGTTTACCATCTGAATTGCAAAAGAAGAAGCAAATCTTCTGAAAGGCTCAACGGCAGCAAGAACAATAGTCGGGGACCCGGCGTCTTAAAAGCGAAATTTCTTAAAAGCTTTATTACACTAATAGCTGTTAAACATAATTGTCTCAACGTCGATTCTAATAAAAGAAAACTCAAACGGATCTAGACTTAAAGAGGTTGAAAAAAAAAATAATGTCATCTTGTTTAACGCTCTATTCATGGGCTGAAAGGAAAGCGGGAGAGGAGGGGGAATCTGTAATAGAGAACGTGAAGGGACCCTCTAAGAGGATGGAAGAGCGGGGCCCAGAGCTGGACATTGGTGCAAGCACAAATATTCACAAGGGGACATCTATCCAATTCAGCGCCCATTCATATACTCTATAGGGCAATAAAGAATACATAGAGAATGAGAAGGGACCCTCTAAGAGGATGGAAGAGCGGCAGGAAGGTCAATGGGCCGAGTGCTGGACATTGGTGCAAGCACAAACATTCACAAGGGGACATCTCGCCAAGTCAGCTCCCATCCATATACTCTATGAGGTCATAAAGAATACAAAGAGAACATGAAGAGACCCTTCAAGAGGTCAAAGGAGCTTCAGAGAAATCAATGGGCTGAGATGAGGACATCGGTGCTAGCCCCACATTCATGAGGGGACATCTCACCAAGTCAGCTCCCATCCATGTACTCTATAAGGTCATAATGAATATAAAGAGAACATGAAGAGACCCTTCAAGAGGTCAAAGGAGCTTCAGAGAAATCAATAGGCTGAGGTTAGGACATCAGTACATGCACACGCATTCACAAGGGGACATCTCTCCAAGTCAGCTCCCATCCATATACTCTATAAGGTCATAAAGAATACAAAGAGAACATGAAGGGACCCTCTAAGAGAGTAGAAGAGCTTTAGGAAGATCAATGAGCCAAAGTCCAGACATCGGTGCAAGCACCCACATTCAGTAGAGGCTATCTTACCAAATCAATTTCCATTCATATACTCTGTAAGGGCATAAAGAATAGAAATTAGAAGAGCTAAAGGAAGATCTGTGGGCGAAGTAATGGACATTGGTGCAAGCACTAATATTCAAGAGTGGGAATCTTACCAAGTCAGTTCCCATCCATATACTCTATAAGGACATAAATAATACATAGAGAACATGAAGAGGTCCCCCAAGACATCAAAGGAGCTTCAGAGAAATGTGCAAACATTCACCCAGGTCTAGAGATTAGTGAATGCACCCATATTCACAAGTAGATAACTCATAAAGTCAGCTGCCATCCATATACTCTATAGGGCAATAAAGAATACAAAGAGAACAAGAAGAGACCATCTAAGGAATTAGAAGAGCTTTAGGAAGATCATTGAGCCAAAGTCTGGACATCGGTGCAAGGTTCAACATTCACAAGGGGACATCTCTCCAAGTCAGCTCCCATCCATGTAGGTCATAAAGAATATAAATAGAACATGATGAGGCCCTCCAAGAGATAAGAAGAGCTTTAGGAAGATCAATGGGCCAAAGTCACGACATCGGTGCAAGCACCAACATTCAGAAGAGGCTATCTTATCAAGTCAGTTCCCATTCATATACTCTATAAGGGCATAAAGAGTAAAGATAAGAAGAGCTAAAGGAAGATCTGTGGTCGAAGCAATGGACATTGGTGCAAACACTAATATTCAAGAGTGGGAATCTCAGTTCCCCTCCATGTACTCTATGAGGTCATAAAAATACAAAGAGAACATGAAGAGGCCCTCCAGGAGGTCAAAGGAGCTTCAGAGAAATCAATGGGCTGAGGTTAGGACATCGGAGCAAGCACACACATTCACAAGGGGACATCTCACCAAGTCAGCTCCCATTCATATACTCTATAAGGGCATAAAGAATAAATATTAGAAGAGCTAAAGGAAGATCAATGGTAAAAGGTCTTGACATCTGTTAAAACACTAATATTTAAGAGTTTATATCTCACAAAGTAAGCTCACATCCATATACTCTATAGGGCAATAAAGAATACAAAGAGAACAAGAAGAGACCATCTAAGGAATTAGAAGAGCTTCAGGAAGATCATTGAGCCAAAGTCTGGACATTGGTGCAAGCTTCAACATTCACAAGGGGATATCTCACCAAGTCAGCTCCCATCTGTATACTCTAAAATGGCAAAAAGAATAAGTAGAGAACATGAAAAAACCCTTCAAGAGGTCAGAGGAGCTTCAGAGAAATTAATGGACCGAGATCTGGACATTGGTGCAAACACACATATTCACAAAGGAAATCTCACCAAGTCAGCTCCCATTCATATGCTCTATGAGGTCATAAAGAATACAAAGATAACATGAAGCGACCCTCTAAGAAATTTAAAGAGCTTTAGGAAGATCAATGGGCCAAAGTCTGGACATTGGTGCAAGAACCCACATTCACAAAGGGACATCTCACCAAGACAATTTCTGTCCATATACTCTATAATGGCATAAAGAATAGAAAATAGAAGAGCTAAAGGAAGATCAGTGTGCAAAGGTCTGGACATTGGTGCAAGCACCAATATTCAAGACTGGATATCTCACCAGGTTAGTTCCCATGCATATACTCTATAAGGATACATAGAGAACATGAAAAGACTCTCCAAGAAGTCAAAGGAGCTTCAGGGAAATCGATGGACAAAGGTCTAGAGATTGCAGAATGTACCCACATTCACGAGCAGATAATTCACCAAGTCAATTCCCATCCATATATTCTGTAAGGAAATAAAGAATACAAAGAGAACATAAAGAGACCCTCTAAGAGATTAGATTAACTTCAGGAAGATCAATGGGTCAAGATCTGGGCATTGGTGCAAGCACTAATATTGAAGAGTGGATTTCTCACCAGTTTAGTTCCCATCCATATACTCTATAAGGACATAAAGAATACATAAAGAACCCAAAGAGGCCCCTCAAGAGATCAAAGGAGCTTCAATAAGACCAAGGGACCAAGCTGGAAGCGCCAACATTCACAAGGGGATATCTCACTAATTTTACTCCAATCCATATACTCTATAAGAATATAAAGAATAGAGATTAGAGGAGCAAAAGGAAGATCAATGGGCTAAGGTCTGGACATTGGTGCAGGCACCGATATTCAAGAGTGGAAATCTCACCAAATCTGTTCCCATCCATATACTCTATAAATGAATGAAGAATACATAGAGAACATGAAAAGACCCCCAAAAAAGTCAAAGGAGCAGAAAAATCAATGGACCCAGGTCTAGAGATTGGTGAATGCACCAACATTCACAAGTTGATAACTCATAAAGTCAATTCTCATCCATAAACTCTATAAGGCCATAAAGAATACATAGAGAACATAAAGAGACCCTCTAAGAGATTAGAAAAACTTCAGGAAGATCAATGAGCCAAGGTCTGGATATCGATGCAAGCACCAATAATATTCAAGAGTGGATATCTCACCAATTCATCTCCAATCCATATACTTCTATAAGGCCATAAAAAATACATATAGAACATGAAGAAACCCTCCAAGAGGTTAGAAGAGCTTCAAGAATATCAATGGACCAAAGTCTGGACATCGGTGGAAGCACCATCATTCTCCAGTGGCTATCTGACCAAGTCCATCGGTGGAAGCACCATCATTCTCCAGTGGCTATCTGACCAAGTCCATCGGTGGAAGCACCATCATTCTCCAGTGGCTATCTGACCAAGTCCATCGGTGGAAGCACCATCATTCTCCAGTGGCTATCTGACCAAGTTTTCCCATCCCGGGTGGAATTGCACATGCATCTCCCATGGCTGACTGAAACCGAAGATCTCATTGGGCGAAGCACCATTCCAATTCTCAACGTGGTATATCTGACCCAATCCACGCTGAAGCAATCATTTCTCCGATGGCTTTAATTGAACCAATTGAGTCTTGTATGCCCTCCATATACTGTCTATAATGGAATTTAAAATAATTATATAGAGAACATGGAGAGAAACTCCAAGAAGTCAAAGGAGCTACAGGGAAATCGGTGGACCAAAGACTGAAGACATTCACAAGTGGACATCTCACCAAGTCCTTCCTGTCCATATACTCTATAAGGTCATAAAGAATAGAGGACATGGAGAGATCCTCCCGGAGATTGTGAGAGCTTCAGGACGATCAGTGAGACACGTTGTACTGATTGAAGCACACTCTTCACAAATAGATCTCTCACCAAGTCATTCCCATCCATATATTCTAGCAGGGCGTATAGAGTAAATAGAAAGGGGTTCCCCAACTCAGGACCCCCTTAGTAGCCAGATGACAGCCACTTACAAGAAGCAACAACTCCCCTTGTGGACCAATTCAGGAGCTATATGGATGGCCATTGACTTCAATAGCTGGCACACAATACATTTCTCCAGCAGTGGGCAATGCAAGGGACATTTTTGGAATTTCCCCTCGCCTTAGGCACCAAGTATGGGATCAAGTGGAGGGAATCTATAACTTACAGAGATATCTATTCAGCAATGAGATTTGAGCTCATGCCAGCATTTGGCCAACATCTATTCCTTCCAACTCCCCCATACACATGTATGCTCAGCACTCAGAGTGTGCTTTTGTTTGCAGTGGGCGGACTTCAAGAAGGCAAAGAATCGGGCTAATCCTGTCAGATAAACAATCAGGTGGACACCATGCATTAAGAACAGTTGGCTGCTGGACTTTAAGGGTGTGGCTGACTATTGTCTAATATGTATGGGGTGTTGACTCTGCCCTTACTGTGGGATCTGTGATAGGATTGATTAAAGGGTTGTTCCCACCATAGATTTTCATGGCATATTGATAGGATATCACCTCTGGGACCTGCACCTATCTTGGAAATCAGCCCCAAAGTGTCCGCCCAGAATGGAGATCCTGTTGCACATACGCACAACTCTCCATTCTATTCTATAGGAGTTCCCAGTGCAGGGAGTGCTGTGTTCTCCATTCTGTTCTATGGGAGTTCCCAGTACAGCAGCACTGTGTTCTCCATTCTGTTCTATTGGAATTCCCAGTACAGAAGAGCGCTGTGCTCTCCATTCTGTTCTATGAGAGATCCCAGTACAGGGAGTACTGTGTTCTTCATTCTGTTCAATGGGAGTTCCCAGTACACAGGAGCCCTGTGTTCTCCATTCCATTCTATGGGAGTTTTCAGTACAAGGGAGCGCTGTGTTCTCCATTCTCCTCTATGGGTGTTCCCAGTACAGGGGAGCTCTGTGTTCTCCATTCGGTTCTATGGGAGTTTCCAGTACCCCAAAGGGGGAGTGCGGGGTTGTAGGGGTGTGTTCTCCATTCCTGTTCAACATGGGAGTTCCCAGTACAGGGGAGGGCCACTGTGGGGAAACTTTTTCCCTTCTGTTCTATGGGGGTTCCCAGTACAGGGGAGCACTGTGTTCTCTATTCTATTCTATGGGAGTTTCCAGTATAGGGGAGCACTGTGTTCTCTATTCTATTCTATGGGAGTTTCCAGTATAGGGGAGCACTGTGTTCTCTATTCTATTCTATGGGAGTTTCCAGTATAGGGGAGCACTGTGTTCTCCATTCTATTCTATGGGAGTTCCCAGAACAGGGGAGCGCTGTGTTCTCTATTCCATTCTATGGGAGTTTCCAGTACAGGGGAACGCTGTGTTCTCCATTCTGTTCTATGGGAGTTCCCAGTACAGGGGAGCACTGTGTTCTCCATTCTGTTCTATGGGAGTTCCCAGAACAGGGGAGTGCTGTGTTCTCTATTCCATTCTATGGGAGTTTCCAGTACAGGGGAGCGCTGTGTTCTCCATTCTGTTCTATGGGAGTTCCCAGTACAGGGGGGCACTGTGTTCTCCATTCTGTTCTATTGGAGTTCCCAGTACCGGGAAGCGCTGTGTTCTCCATTCTGTTCTATGGGTGTTGCCAGTACAGGGGAGCGCTGGGTTTTCCATTCTGTTCTATGGGAGTTCCCAGTACAGGGGAGCACTGTGTTCTCCATTCTGTTCTATGGGAGTTCCCAGTACAGGGGAGCGCTGTGTTCTCCTTTCTGTTCTATGGGAGTTCCAAGTACAGGGGAGCACTGTGTTCTCTATTCCATTCTATGGGAGTTCCCAGTACAGGGGAGCGCTGTGTTCTCGCTATTCTATTCTATGAGAGTTCCCAGTACAGGGGACCGCTGTGTTCTCCATTCTGTTCTATGGGAGTTCCCAGTACAGGAAAGTGCTGTGTTCTCCATTCTGTTCTATGGGAGTTCCCAGTACAGGGGAGCGCTGTTTTCTCTATTCCATTCTATGGGAGTTTCCAGTACAGGGGAGCACTGTGTTCTCCATTCTGTTCTATGGGAGTTCTCAGTACAGGGGAGCGCTGTGTTCTCCATTTTGTTCTATGGGAGTTTCCAGTACAGGGGAGCACTGTGTTCTCCATTCTGTTCTATGGGAGTTTCCAGTACAGGGGAGCACTGTGTTCTCCATTCTGATCTAAGGGAGTCCCCAGTACAAGGGAGTGCTGTATTCTCCATTCTGTTCTATGGAAGTTTCCAGTACAGGGGAGCGGAATGTTCAGTTGTACTCAGAACTCCCATAGAACAGAATGGAGAGTCGTATACGATCATGTCTGGCTCTCCATTCTAAGGTGAGAATTTTGGGGTTCTGTTCCAGAGATAGGTGTAGGTCCCAGAGGTGGTACCTGCACCTATCAGACTATGATGACCTATCCTATCTATATACCATAAAAGTATATGGTGGGAGCAACCCTTTAACTGAGAGTGGGTGATTCCTCACGCTATGATAGCTTTGATACAGAAGGTTTAGTCTGTCCTGTAAGACCGCCCGATATAGTATATATAACAGGAGATGGTCTTAAAGAAGCTTTTATATCTGAATGTTTTCAAGCTCTCCCTATTAAAGTATATAGGTTCTATCCTAAAGGCCATGAAGGAGTTAATCTGAAAACGACATGGAATTTATGTGCATTGTGTATCCCTAATAAAATCATGAAGCGCCCCCTGTAGTGATATTAAAGCAGACGCGATTTATGCCGTGTGTTTGGACGCGCCCAAGGTCAGACGCTGAGCCCATCACCCTGCACAGCGGCATCTTCTCTGGTGTCTATCAGCGGTTTCATCTGCAGTAAGACATAGGGACAGTTCGGCTCCTGTGACCCAAAATCCCCAAAACACATAGAGCCCTCTACTAGAATGTTACTATTCTATCACTTTGGGGTGAATAATTTGTCAGTGCACTTCTGCAGGCATTTTTCACAGTAGGCAAACCCTTTTTTTCAGCTTGTGCTGTGTACATTTATCTCATCACAGGTCAGATGGAGGCAGAAAACACAGGATTCACTACTGCCCATAGGTGATGGGCCCCCCCCCCCCCCACCCTTCCTTGAATAAGTCATTGAGCATGCCCACAATACTCTCCCATAGAAATGTATAGGTAATGGTCAAAGTTCACCTCCTCGCACTGTGACGGTTTCAGAGCATGCCCACAGAACTCTCCCATGAAAAAACTACAGGTGACATTGTACCTTTTTCACTTTCCTGCATAATAACCCTTAGACAGATCCTAAAGCATGCCCACAACACTCTCCCTGGTGGTAGTTACAGCTCACAACTTCCAACTTCCTGTACCATAACCTTTAAACAGATCACCAAATCTATTGGTCTGCTTCCCGGGCGCGTGCTCCTCTTCTTTTCCGGCCGCCCGGAGGGGCAGCGTCACGATGACATCACTTCATCGCGACGCTGCCTGCTGAGCCGCATGGGGCCGCGGCGGGTCCTCAGCGCTATGAGGACCCGGTGGCCCCGCTGTGTCGGCCCTGCAGCTCACCGGAGGATCCAGCGATCCTCCGGGGAGCGGGCCGACACTGTCTGCGGGGCAGGGAGGGCTCGCTCTCTGCTCTGCAGAAGCGCTCAAAGAGACCGCCGGCGCTTCAGGCCCACGGCAGCGGCCTGAGCCCGGCGAGGTTCAGGGCCTCTGACTGCGCCCCTTAGGGATAGGCAGAGGTAGGCGCCCTAGGCGATCGCCTACCTCTGCCTACCCGTCGTCCCGCCTCTGCCCACAGCACTCTCCCATAGAAGTCAATGAATCTTTTCTGTCTTGCTCTTAAAGGGGTTTTCTCACCATGCTGTTTCACTGGGTCACAGCTTTTCATAACATATAACGCCGCATAACATATCAGTGTTAGTGTATGTAATCCCCCTATCGAGGTGCATTGCATAACGTATCATTACTAGTGTATGTAATGCGCCTCGATAGGTGCTTTGCATTATGGAGGCACATAACATATCATCGCTACTATATTTAATGCGCCTTTTTAGGTGCATTACAATGTGTCGTACCCACCGTATAATGTGCCTAGCTTTGGTGTACGACAGTTAATTTACATCGAGAATTTGGCGTTAAGAGTATTTTTGGCACAAAATACACCAAAAAAACAGCGCTTGCTTATTGGGACATATCGCCCAATGAGTCTTCTCCGGAGTGAGCGCCGTCCATGGTGCTGTCACTCCCTGCTCTCTTTTTATTTAGGAAGGAAGATTATGGTCCTGACCAGAGAAACCTGCGTGCACTCAGAGCAGATAAAACCCCTCTTATCTCATGACCAAGATAAAATCGAAGAAGCAATTGTCCTTTTTTTTTTTTAGAAAAGTCTTCAATTACCGTTCCCTACATGTTTGAAGCTAATCTTGGTAGTAAGAAAACCTCTTTAAGTCCACTGTGGTTCTGATAGAGCAAATTTCTGGAATTTCTGGATTTTTCTCAGCCAAGATGGCTACAGCATAATCATGTATAAAAATTTAAAAAAAAATTCAATCAGAAAAAAAACATAGGCAATGGTGATAGTTTCCCCATTAAAAGGAAATTATACTTTTAAAATCCTCTTATGTTTTAAGTCTACGTTGATGAACTTTGTCAATTCTTCACTTATCCCGTCCTGGTCTTGAGCTTTGTATTATTTCTTCTCTATTCACACCTCAAGTTACGTGCGCAATTCTGCAAGTTCCATAGAGATTCATGTGACCTAACAGCTCTCCCACAATGCACTGCTCTCTGACAACAGGAAAGCGGCACAAATTCAGGATTTTGCACACTGTGAGCGCAGAATAAAACTTCCTGTAATACGAACCCTTTCAAGAGCACTAAAGCAAATTGTGTGCAGAGATATTGCACCGTCCTTGCAGATTTCTATAATATAAAGATCTAGGTATTCCGGACAGAAGTGGAGTTCCCCTTTAATTCCCATCTTATGTGGACGGATTATTAATCTTGGTCTAATATACACGGGAGAAACCTTAATAGTCTTTTTTTTTTCTTGTTTTGATATCAGGATTCGCGGATTGTGGCTTTTAATAGTAAATATCTCCAAAAACATTGTCTGGGGGAGGGGGTGGGAAATTTGCATGCAAAAGGGGGGCAGACGGAGGAAAAGCATCAAAATGGAATGAGGCATAAAAATTTCCTAATGCGGAGCAGGTCGGTGACATATGAGCTGGGGGATTCCACATGACAGAGCTGTTTGCAAAGCAAAATCATTCAGCATGGAAGGGATAAGGCGCGTTAAGAGAGCCCCGGGAAATTTTAGTATATAGAGGGAAAAGAGGAGGGGGGGGGAGGAGGGGGGGGGGGAATAATTGGGAAAACCGGGAAGCAAAATTTTTGATAGAGAAATGGGCTGAAAATTTTTCGCTTGTTCCAAAAATGGAATATTTAAAACACCCGGGGGAAGGGGGAAAAGGACCTTGGGCCGGAGAGAGTCCTTGGCTGGTTTTTTCTTCTTTCTGGGCATGTGGAAGGGGCTGGAACCCCCCCATCATCCAATCTTAAAGGGATGTTATTTTTTTACAACCAAATTTGTTATTACTAAGGTATCTAAACTAAAAGCAAAAGAAACAATGTTGCAAATCCTCTTAATTGAAATGTTCCTTTTGTCTGGTTGTACACTCCCAGCAGAGTTTGTGCGCCTTTTGCAGTCATGCTCGCCCTCCCATTTTTCCTATTTTCTTTGCTCAGGTTTGGTTTTTTTGCAGGAG
>JAODAL010044228.1:0-33080 GCA_025379985.1 Phyllomedusa bahiana
CTCTCTCATTATTCTGCCATTTAGCAAATATAAATAATTTTGGTTTCCTAATTGGGCCCAAAAAATTTGGGTTTTTTTCTGATTTCAGGGCAAATTTGGAAAAAACCCTCAGAGGGGGTTTTTTATAGTTTTTAGGAAAAATTCTTTTTTTAACTGTTTAATTCCCCGTTTGTTAAGAGGGAAAGGAAAAGGCTGGAAAACAGCACAACAGGGGAAATTTTTTTCTCACATACAGTAAAACTACAAAAAATTTATTAAAACCTTTTTTTAAATATTTATTTTAAACTTTTCATGGGGCAAAAAACTGGAAGAAAGACCTTTGGGTACAAAAATAAAGTATTAGTGAGCAGCTTTTTAATGGGTAAATTTGGAATGTCCCTCAAAATAACTCAACACACAGCCCATTAATTCCCAAACCAAACCCAAAAAAAGGTTTAGTACACCCCTAAGTTTAAAAATTTTTTCTCAAAAGTCCTCCTTTTGGGATGGAGTTCACAAAACTTCACAGTTTGTACTTTCTGGGAATTTTCTTCCCTTTTCCCCATGACGACATCACGGAGCTGGGGGATGTTAGAACCTTGTGCTCCCCACCTTTCCCTTTGGGGGATCCCCCACAATGCTCAAAATTTTGGGCTGGAATTCTTCCATTTCCCGCCTCTTTACCTTAATTTTTTTTGAGCAGGGAGCAGTCTCTTTTGGAGGGTTTTACTTTTCAGAGAAAGAAACAACCCAACAAGAAACATCTCTAGGGGGGTCCAAAATTAAACCTTACTGTTTTCCCCAATGGGGCAGAGTGCCTATGTACAAAAATGGGACTACCCCTGGGGATTGTGGTCAAATATAAAAAGGGTTTTTTTCAATAATGAAATGGTGTATTAATTTAAATCACTGGGTGGTGGTGAATGTTTAAAGATGTGGGGGTTATTATTCAGCCCTATGTGTTTTTGGATTTTGTGGTGGGGTTTTTTCTCCCCGTGCGGGAAATATGTGTTCAATATTGTGGAAACCCTTTACCACTTTGGTGTGAAAGGGGGTTTATTTGGGGTTTTTTTATTTGGCTTGGGGACTTTTTGGGAATATTTTGATGATTTGTAAGCATTTTTTGGGAAAATTTTTTTTATACTTTTTTTAAAATAAAATTTTGTTATAGATTTTTTTATGTTCAACACTGGTTTAAAGATGATGCAATTTTCCCAAAATAGGGACAATAAGTTTAAAGGGGGGGAAAAATTTCTTCAACCAAACCTTGATGCAATTTAGCCTAAAACACTTTTAATACAAAATATATATATATAATATATAATATATATATATATTAATAGTAGTTATATATAATATATATATATATATAATTATATTATATTATTAGATATATAACTATATATGCAAAGTATCTCAGTCCAAAGAGGAAGTGAACTCAGAATTCATTGTGAATTACATTTAACTGTGATTTATATAACAAAGGAATTGGATAGTTGAAAATCGACAAAATATGCCATCAATGTCTGATAGAGTGAGGACCTGTACCTGTCTCTAGAGGATCCAGTACCCCCTTGAATTTGTCTGTGCTGCAGCTGGATTCAAAGGAGAGGTGGCTCTGTATATTAAGCCTTCTCTATTCACTTTTATGGTGAATTGCACTACACCAAGTAGTGTCTCAGCTCATCTGGATCCCCATAAAATGAATAAGAGATCTCTCATATAAGCCACTTCCTAGTCACTCGCTGGCAGCACAGATAATTGGGGTAAGAGGACCCCTGTTCTCCATATAGGCACCAGTCCCAGAAGTGGAACCTGCATCTATAAGACATTTATTGCTTATTGTGCTGCTCATAGACACTGAGTAGATACTTGTAATTCAAGATGGTGTGAGCATGCATTATTAAATAATTAATCCTTTGTGCCACCTTAGTGCCTTTGTATTGTAAGGTTTTACAAATGGATATTGTTTCCTGTTTAAGAAAGGTTCACTTTGCAGTATGTAGATACTCATTTCTCCTCATGTCGCACAGAAACATCAGCCATCTCACCTCGGCGGCTCTTTAAGCAATAGTTGTAAGCTTTCAGTTTTGAAATTCTAGCTATACCCTAGCTTCATAACACGCTAGTATACAGTTGGAAACTTGTTTATTATTTCACAATTATAATTGCTGTGTAGTATAGATTAGATCCTAGGCATGTTGTCCACCGATGAATGTGCTACTGTATTTCATACCTTTACACTTTTTTATGTTTGTACAAACAGCAAATTTGTGTATTCTAATTACAGTTTTTTGTCCATCATTTGACCCCAAGCCTACATCCTGTTATAAAACTACAACTTCAACTTCGTAATCTTTGACTCAGTAGAAGGCTTTACTTGCACTCACGACTCCACAAACCCCAGTTACTAAGTGGGGTCAACATAAAACAACTATGAAAATACAAGAGGAGAAGATTCATACTATACAATCACCACGCACGCTTTCACCTCAGCAACGACACAGCATCTCTAACAAAGTCCCTCCACCATGTCGCAAAGCCACCATCCTCTCTAAAGACAACGATCAAGAGCCACTCCTCCAAAGCGTCATCTGTCGCAGTCAGCCGCCATCGCTCCCAAAGGGAAGCACAAAACTCGATCTCTTTTGCATAACAAATAGAGAGCAACGTAATTACAGCAACATCCTAAGCAAGATACTACAACAAGCATCCATCAAGCAAAGGTACAACCAACAGCACCTTTGGCTGAAGCAGAGAGCGTACGACAACAAGCAGCCCCTGAAAGGCAGAGAAAGCTCAACACAACCTCATTAGAGCTGAAAGGACACGCCTGCAAGTAACACTGAAAGCTCACTATTGAAAGAAACAGCACCCCATAGCTAACAGAAATCTTAGAACAGCTGCATCCCTGTAGTGACCACAGTGGATCACAGGCACAATGGTGCTGGCCTAGAGGCAAACACTCAAATCCACGACACGCACTTCAATACTCCATTAACACTCCATTAGCAGCTCTCACCTGCAAAGAACCAAAGAATATCACCGTCATGCAGCCGCTCCAAAGACAGCCTATCCTCAGCAGGAACTAATGCCAAACCACAGTCCTACAAGCAAGAGATTCAGAGCACATGATACAGATCAAGTGGACTTTCACCCCTCAACAAAGAATCCATTCTTCATTCCAGCACAGATGAAGTCTCTTCACCCCTAAAGTATATACGGACAGACTGATGCAAGATCCGAAAAGTATAATCATACACCTCATCTCACACCAAACAATTCTCCAGCACCCATTTCAGCCAGCCAAGCCACACGGTATATTGCTAATTCATTGCTCGACTTGAGCTGGTCAATCAATGACTTGTAAAGTTCGTCGATCGTCCAAAATAACTATAACGTGGCAGATCTCTTTCCAAAATAGCAAATCAAACTTATGTCCATTGTAGAAATTTAGATCTCCGAGTAAATGCTCCGGAAATGAATCCTGCTGACATGGCTAAAGAATAAAGACATTAACGTAAATTACCGCATAACAGACAATAGAGAATGAACTGGAGAGACTAGAAGAGTGTTATGGGTTCCAGAGGCTATAGAAACTCATTGATCAAAAAATTATGACTTCCCCTAGAATACCAGTAAGGATACCAGAAACTTAGAGAACTAATGACTTGTTTAATGGAGAACTACAGGTTTCCAAGCAGATGAGATCTTACCAGACTTGCATTTTCTTGAAACACCATAGGTGTCAACCTATATACAAAACTTCCTACAACCTACAAATAAGTGTCACACCACTACATCTCATACTAAAACACTCACAATGTACCATTTCCTCCATTTAGTGTGTTTGTGGGACTGGTGTACACACAAGCAAAGATATGAATATCCAACTTGATTTACAATGTCATCTGCACTCCTCCTGGTCTTATAGCATCAAAAAACCAGGGACCTATCACAAAACAATTCTCTCGACAGTCGAAGACAGCACGACGAGGTCATCAAAAGAATCCTTTTTAAAACAGAGCGCATAAGCGTGAGCAAGTAGAGCCGCACGTATTTGGCAGGGAAAGAACATTAACCAATTTACATCTATTCACGTATCTAAGTAATGGTCTGAGTTTGAAAATCGCGAACCTTCCGTCAAAGAAACAACATTCTACAATTTCTTTTCGACATCTCAACCCTGCCATGGAATAAGTCATGAAATTAAAGGAATTGTTGACTAGTGCGCGCGCGTCATGCGCGGCGCGATCGCGTGCGAAGAAGAGTTCTCTCTTCTCTAATCTAATCCACGACGAGAGACGTGAAGTACCGAGCAGTGCTCAGAAACATTGAGAACATTAGAAGTGAGAGAGATGAGAGTGCGTGAGTGTGAGAGTGTGAGAGCAGCGCGAGCAGTGTGAACTTATAAGTAATCTATATGAATATGAGTGCAGGTCCTAGAAATTTTAATAGTATAAACATAAGCAACATAACTATCAATTATATCTATCAATTCTTAGCCAAAAACAAGTTCTCTAGCCTGATCTCTTCTGACTAAGTGTTTAACAACAAACCCAGCTTCCCCTACTCTATTTAACATTATGACTTTAACGGCGAAAGCTACTAGACCTAGATTCTTTATTATCACCGCTTCCCTGTAAGTAATTTTACACTCTCTCTCTCTCCCTCACTCTCACACTAATTTGATTTTGAAATTATCCTATGTGATTTGAGAATAAATGGGTAGGGTTTATAATATTGTATACCAAAATTGATGAAAAGAAAAGTTAATCACACTTATAATTGGTAGAATATCTTTGTTCAAAAATGAGAGAAGACAAATGTATTGAATCACAATGATACATATGCACAGAAACTTGATCTAGGATGGTCTTTTGTGATGGTGGTCTTGGATTGGGCATCATACCGACCTTGTTAACTACATGCTTACCAACACCTAGAGAATGGACGCCCTTCTCTTTTCCAACAGTGTGAAAATAATTCCAACGAAATGACTTCAAAACTGAGTCACAAATACCATTCCCTTCATAATGGACTCTCCATGTGACAATTATCCTGAAAGTAACAAGACCATTGGGAGCACAATTTTCACAGAGGAACTAAAGAGAACATATCATTGGCAATGTCATTTAAATAATACTATTCCTATAAATAATGGACAAGAATAACCATAACAATACCATCTTTGGGGTTGCTCCTCGTCCCTTCAGGAACTGTAGACTACGTTTATCCTAACAACAAGAACAAGTTTCAAACCTGTCATGTTTCTCACACGTAACTTTCAGAAAAACCGAGAGATATGAAAACCACTTTTTTACATTCATGGATGAAGATTGTTGAGAATGGTCGTCAGAGATAGCCTCCTACTTATAAAGACTCTGAGATGCTGTATCTGCCCTATTCGAGTATAATCACCACTAAAAACCAGGCCAAATAAATATGGTTCGACTCCAGTGTCACAAGCACGATGGTGTTCATTAAACATGGCCTTCTGTCAGGCCAGACCTGGAACAACCGACTCCTTGATTGACTTCAGCGCTTCTAAGACTCTGTTGCGTTTAGGGCTACATCCAACGATTTTCCACTCTTCCTGGCAAAGAGAACAAGAAACTTTTTAAGATTCTTCTTGTGGTTCAGAATAATGACCTTCCAAGATCCAAGAGTATCGAATCGGGAACATATCTTTGAAAACAGCCTTCACCTGCAGTAGCCATTTATGGGCTCAACATTCACCTAAGGAGGTAGTCCGCGCGCTCGAGCGAGTGAATCAGATATAGACACTTTGTAGAATAAGATTTTACGTGATGACTTTAAAATCACTACACACAATATTGACTGCAAATCAGTCCTTCTCAAAAGAAGGCCCCAAGAAATGCTTGCCAATTCAAACGTAAGATTCAATAAAATTGCATCCGAACAGTAAAAATTAATGGAAGCCCTTTCCAACATTGACTACTCAAATGACTTAAAAGACCTTAATTTGAGTACCGCACTCTTCCGATTCAACGTCAGTCTATGGACTTCTCTGGAGTTACAGTCTGACACCTTTCGTTCCAAGTAAGCAAGGAAAAAAACCGTTTACCCAAGAGGAGTCTTGTGTCTACCCATAAACAGCCTTGTATGACACTTTAGGATTTGCGCTCCTGTTCACTATTCATGGTAAAGCAATACTCAAGACTTAACCCGAGAATACGTTAGACTGGGACGATTCCAATCCCTATTTAAAGAAAAGAACAGTGGATACAATGAAAACTCTCTAACTGCGCTATCTAATCTTCATATCGAACGTTCATATGCACCTTTCCATCCCTGAAAATTCAAATACAAAAACTCAGGTGTGTTTTTCTGATGCTTCCTGTTCAGAACGATTGCTGCGAAGCCTATTTGAAGACAAGAGATGACAAAAGGACAATTCTACATTGGATTCGTCATGCAAAACAAAACTTTCACCACTCCTGAAACACACATACCCAACTGAACTTTGTGCTGCAGTATTGTAGCATTAGCTTGCGAACTGATCACAACAGACTGAAAATTTAATAAAAAATTTTGAGTTGTACACAGATAGCAAAGTAGTACCTGGCTATATAATAACAATATAACCAAGCGTTTGGTTTATGTCTATTCTACAATAGTGTTACGAATCAGAAGTTAACCGGTCAAACAATGGCATTTTGTACCTACAGACCATAATCCGCAACCAACAACTAGATCTACAGCTTGCTAAACCACTAGAAAATACAATCTGGTTACAGTCCTGCACTTCTGTACAACTCAGAGCACAACACCACAAAGCATGAGAAATTTTGAACTAGTGGACTTGTAAGACACAGATATTGAAATCCGTCCCTCAGGGCAACTTGCATACAGAATTACAACAGAGACTCAAATCTCTATAGATTTAGTATATTCTCACCTGAAAATCACTTATTCGAGCCATCACCTACATAACCCACATGGCACGTTCTTTGCAAAAATGCCTTTACTACTCAATGACCAATAACTTCTATCCCATAAAACGATGCCTCTAAGACTTATCACCAAAACCCTCCCAAGCGAAACGGAAGCATACGAAAAGTAGAGTCAAGGTGCAATAGGCAAATAGACTAACTGTTTCCTCAGACCAGTACTGACATCATTTACTGTTTTCTCCTGAGGACTCTGGGTTATTGCATCATTTGACACCAGGCGGGAGTGTGACCTCATAGACACCATATTAATTTTACTTGTTAATGCAAGATGTTTACATGGCATTTAGTTAAATAATTAAATGCCTTTGTGCCACCTTGTGCCCCTTTTGTTTGTAAGGTTTTACAAAGATATTGTTTTCAGTTTAAGAGGAAGTTTTCTTTGCATTATTGTAATGACTCATTTCAACCTCAGGTCTCACTAGAAGACATCACCATCTCACCTACTGCTTCTTTGAACATTGTTTGTAAGCGTTTGCTAGTTGTGGAAATGTCTAGCTTTTCCTACTTCATGAAGCACGCTATACTGTTAAACTGTATGTATTACACAGATATAATTGCTGTTATTAATAGACCTAGCATTTGTCCACCATTAATGTCTACTGTAGGTCGACCTTTACTCTGTTTTTTTATGTTTTGTTTACAAACACATATTAATTCTAATGTACTTTTTTTGTGTTGTCATCAGTTTTACCCATCCTACATCCTGTTAATAACTACAGGACTTCAAACATGGTCGTAATCAGGACAAATTTAGAAGGCGTTTATCTGCCTGTCGAATCTCCACATAGACCCCAGGGGGTACGTGAAGTGGCAGACACTTATATATCTGTTTGGAAGAACAAGCTATGGACCTGCACAACATCACACTATAGTTTATCTACTGCTTTCTCACAAAATTTACAAAAAATGAACAGGAGGTTTCTTATATACTTGTTTTGAGTCAAACGTATAAGCCGGACGAGAACACTTGAGATTGAGTGAGCCGACTTGTAAGTTGTCCCTACACACAGTGGGAGTACACTGTGTGCGACTGCCGCCGCAGCAACACCACACCATTGAGGGCAACAACCCAGTGGTCCCAACACACCATGCTGCCAACTATCCCCCTGCGCTGGCTTTCACAACCACTTTGGATGCGTACTTTGGTGTGGTGGTGCGACCCAGAGCAGGTGCTAGAGCGAGGGTGCAAATGTGGTGTTTTGTTAATTTTTGCTGAAGAGCAGTAGATCAGCATATAGTGTGAGGATGTGCGGTCAATGTCACTCTCTTCCAGGCATTTATGGCTTATCCTGTTTACATGTCTAAATTGGGAATATGCCTTAAGGTGTTTTCTTATCACAATAATTAGCTTTAAATGTGTAGACAAATTTTAATTAAGATTATTACCAAATACATTGCTGTTCTGATTTTGTTTTTGTTTTTTTTCAAGGGTAGAGCAGAACTTATCTCCTAGTTTGACGACCACCTCTCTCTATCAGCCCTGGCCATGATGGTCGGGATAGTGAGGTCACCCGCTTGCTGTGTCTTATCAGCAACACAGGAGCTTGTTTATCAGTGTAACTGACAAACCTTAACACTTTAGAGCTCTGTAGCCTTCTGCCCTGCTGCTAAAAACCCCTCTTTCATCAATGTCCCTGTAGCAGGACTAGCTAGGAATAGCAGAGCTGAACTGTCAGTCGCTGCTGTAGAACTGCCCACAGACTGAACAGGAAAGGGAAGCTTGAAACTGGTTGTGAAGATCAGACTGTGAAGCAACATAGTGAGAACACCACTTTAAGTGTGCTTATAAAATTAACAAATATTTTGATATATCCACCAATCGTATCTGCAGAACACGACAGTAAAAGGTTCCTGTTGTAGACTACAGTTCATTAGCTATAACCGTCCCCCATATAATACAGCTTGGATCATTGGCCATTTAATATGCACAATCTCTGAACTTGCCAAGTGTGGAAATATGTCCATTACTTTAAATCTTCTACAAAGGCTACACACAAATCTAATAGCTATGGTTATATTGCTTGTTAAGGTAACAACAATGTAAGATGGTTGTCTTGTTTTGTCTCCTGCAATTGAGTTTACAGTAATTGTTAAATTCTGACTAAATTACAACTCAATTGAAAGATATTATAATACAAAACATTAACCTTAATTTTCAGACCATACGTAAGTACATCTAGTTAACTGAAATATCCTGAAAGGAACGATTCTCTAAAATACCTCATCAAAAACAACGAGTCAGTGAGTGAGCTAGGAAGTTAGGATTAAACTGTAAAGAACCAAATCATTTATGTGGTTTAACATTTCAATTAATGGTCTTCAGGAATAATGGGACAGGAAAACAAGTAACTTTGCATATTGGATGTCATTGCAAAGCTGTCTTGTATTCACAGTTTTTCCTTATCATTCTGTTTACACTGGATATCCAGTGCTGGTCGGGATCCTCCCCTGCATTCACTACTGAGAGCCATTTACATTGTTGTTCGCCCGGCGCCGAAGTCACAAGCTTGCATTCCTGCCTTCACTCGAGAATTAAGGGACCGCAACATTTTCACCCTGCACAGTAACTTTGCAATTAGATTCATTAGCAATCTTTCCTTTTAATTCACACATTTTCCTTGATCTTCTGTTTACACTTGATAGTCCAGTGCTTCGGATCCTCCCGGCCTTGCATTTTCACTAGCTGAGATCTCATTACGATTTGTTGTTTCGGCCCCCGTCGCCGAATTCACTGACTTGCATTCCGGCCTTTTCAACTCATAGTAAAGGGACCGCAACATTTAAGTGTCACTCATCACAGCCAAAAGATACAGTGAAAAACACTGCAGGCCTTCTACAATCATGACACGAGCACAATTGTGTGGCGCGATCCCTGCCTCTCTGAGTATAGGACCTAGCAATTTCTACTCTGCACACTAATAATATAATTTTAAAAAAGAAATTAAGAATAATAATAAAATACATTCCTCCTAGCAGTAACAAACTGCAGCAAGAATCTACAATCATAAGAAACAACACATTGGTCCTCGGTGCCTATCTCTCCTGCATAGAAGGGAGATCTGTGCCGTACATAGAAAGCTGGATTCAACTATAACAAATCTCCAGCTGTGAGAGGAGAAGAGATCAGTGCTCAGTCTAGATTGAATGCAGCCTGTGGTATGTATACAGCTCTTACAAAATAAGACTGATAGGGAGAGACACAGTGACATGTGGACTCAGAGATAGGGGGGGGGGTCTCGGGAGCCAGCATGAACAGTGAAGGGGGGATTATGACACCCAGCTGGGAGGTGAAGAAACGCCCCTGCATTTCTAGATTTGAGAAGCTGAGAGCAGTGAATCAGCTGAACTAAAGAAGCGATACATCCTCTTTTAAGTGGATCTCGTGGATCCCCTCCTTGCCGAGGCAACTTCTGCTGTCATTATTGTAAGTATACCATTTCTGGCCTACCAAGCTTCTGTGTCCAATGCAAAAATGGTATATGTTTGCTCAGTAGGGCAAACGCAGTCCAATTAGGACTGTGTTGGCCTCATAGAAGTCTATAGCCCCGTAGCCGCCCCACAATGTATCCGTCAGGATATGTTTTTACGATATCCTCAAAGATACCACCACGGGGTGCACACAGGAGATGGGAATGGGGCCTAACAACTGAAATAGGACATGACAATAATAGAATTCTGTGGAGGTCTGACACCCCGAGACCTTCACCAAATGTTAGTGACACTAGAAAAGGGTACCATGTAGCACAACAGCTAGACATGTGAGAAACCCACTTGTTCACGCCTAATTGAAGGTTCCTGAAAATGAGGCCACTGGTTCCTCTGATAATGTTGAGTTGTGAGATTACCAAAGGCATACAATATCTCATTAGGGAGAGGCACCATGTCGGTGTGAGCGGATTTACCACCTTTTACACTCTACTGGTACTTAAATATTCCAAAAGGTTTATGGAAAGACATCGTGGGGCTGTTATGGGGCTATAGACTTCTATGAGGCAAACACAGTCCTAACTGGACTACGTTTGCCCTACTTAGCAAACATGTACCATTTTTGCATTGGACACAAAAGCATTGTAGGCTAGAAATGGTATACATACGATAATGACGCAGAAGTAGCCCTGGCAAGGAGGGGATCCCCAAAATCCACTTAAAAAAAGATTATTGGTTCCTTTAAGTTTAATCTTTAAAATTGATATTTGATCTGTTGTCTTTTGATGAGGTCACTGAGATCCTACTCACTGAGCCTTGCAACATAAAAGGATTTCAAGCCATGCCGGTTTTGTTCATCTCCCTAATGAGGTACCTCACCCCTTTTGAGCCACACTCAACATTTCTTACCTAGCCAGCCAGTAAGTTCTACTCTGCAGTGACAAGGGGCAAACATCCCCGACTAGATATATGCAGATGAACAGAACTGGCATGGCTTGAATCCCTTTCACATTGCAAGGTTCAGCGAGTCAGATGTGACTTGAGGAATGCTACATCCAACAGATGGCGCTGGAGAGTTCAGCTCTCTTCCCATAAGTCTTTTAGAATTGTGAGATTAAAGGAAATGTTGACATGAAGCCTCTTAATTTTCCAGTGGAAGTTCTCACACTCCCAATAGCCACATTATTTTTAGAAGTAGTCAAATGTTTCAGGCTTATATCCAAAAATAACATTATAGCAGTTTCCAATGAATTCTTTAAAATGTCCACATAGGAGGATTTTCCCTCTAAAAGATGTGTTTGACCGTAGTGAAACTCTTTCTTCAAATGAATGAAGTTGATAAAGAAATGAAATTCAGCACAAGAGAAAACGCCTACATTCCTGCAAAGCGTGAATATACTGTCTGTCTCTAGCTCCGGCGTGATAGATGGCAGATAACCAAATAATAAGGATGATTTGACAAGACAGCCTGGGTCAAGAGGACTGGCCCGTGAAAGGTATACTGGGGATAAAAGCAGCATTGCTGTTCTCCATAAAGCAAGTAGACAGGAGATTCATGGCAGTGAATTCTAATGAGATCTCTCCAGCCTGTAATGTGTAAGATAAAAAAGCAACTCAATCATCCTGAGCAATCAAGCACTTTTATCCGAGGAAGGTGCGTGGCGAAGGAATGGGAGATGCCGGTCAATTTAGGTCAAGAGCTAATTAATGCTCTGTGTTTAAGGCTAAGAACACATAAAATTTACTTTTTCATAATATCTTTTGAGGTGCAGACCCCAAGACTCTAACCCCTTAAGCCTGAAAAGGCCTTAATGACAAGCTAATTATTTTAGTTTATGCCTCCATGTGTTTCAATAGCCATAACCTTTTTATTTTTCAATGAAGTAGTTGTATGGGACTTCTTTTATGCAGGAGATAGTGGCGTAGCTACAGGGGTTGCAGTGGTCGCACCCGTGACTGGGCCCCTGAGCCAGGGGGTACACAGGCTCACCTCGCCATACAGCGACATCGCTGGGGCACATAGACTCAGCAATACAGTGATCCGCCGCCCATCAGGCACAACAGCTGGGATCCTTTGAGCCCTCTAGATTACACAGCGCAGGTGTCACTATGCGTTGATGTCAATGCGCCGCCTGCTCTGCTGACTGTAATAGGACACAAGCCAATTGCTAGGCTTATGGTCTAGTACACGCTGGAAGCACTTTCCTGGAGCAGGCAGCATGTTGACGTCATGCCGCCCTCTCCAGATTCTAAAAGAGGGGTTCGGTGTGGGAACTCGGGAGATGTGTTATTTTTTATTTTTAATAGGCGCTGTATACCTAACTAGTGGAGGAAGGCCTTGTATACATACTTTCAGAGCTGCCATATTTATATATATAAAATATATATATATATATAACACTCACCGGCCACATTATTAGGTACAAAACCATCTAGTAACGGTTGTACCCCCTTTGTCCTTCAGAACTGCCTCAATTCTTCGTGGCATAGATTCAACAAGGAGTTGCAACGATGCTCAATTGGTACCAATGGTCCCAAAGAGTGCCAAGAAAATATTACCCACACCCTGACACCACCACCACCAGCCTGAACCGTTGATACAAGGCAGGATGGATCATGCTTTCATGTTGTTTGACCGCCAAATTCTGACCCCCACCATCCGAATGTCGCAGCAGAAATCGAGACTCATCAACCAGGGAACGTTTTTCCAATCTTCTACGTCCAATTTCGAGGAGCTTGGGCAAATTGAGCCTCAGTTTCCTGTTCTTAGCTGAAAGGAGTGGCACCCGGTTGGGTCTTCTGCTGCTGTAGCCCATCTGCCTCAAAGTTTGCCGTACTGTGCATTTAGAGATGCTCTTCTGCCTACCTTGGTTGTAACGGGTGGCTATTTGAGTCACTGTTTTCCTTTCTATCACTCGAACCAGTCTGCCCCATTCTCCCTTTTACCTCTGGCATCAACAAGGCATTTCCGCCCACAGGACTGCCGCTCACTGGGTGATTTTTCTTTTTGGACCATTCTCTGTAACCCTAGAGATGGTTGTGCGTGAAAATCCCAGGAGATCAGCAGTTTTTTGAATACTCAGACCAGCCCTTCTGGCACCAACAACCATGCCAAAGTTCCCAAAGGCACTCAAATCACCTTTCTTCCCCATACTGATGCTCGGTTTGAACTGCAGGAGATTGTCTTGACCATGTCTACATGCCTAAATGCACTGAGTTGAGATATTCCCCAGGCTCCATTGGGAACTCAAACTCTGGAGACCTGATGGAGCAGGGGAATTCCCTTTGATTATTTGGAGCAATATTCAGTTGGTTCCAAGCTGAGCTCGCACGATCCTCATGATGTATCCATACATCAATTTGCGGGAACCCCTTCCCCGCTTTGACACATGGGTACGTCAACTGTCAGTAAGGGTTTTACAGAATACATTTTTTATTAGAAAATTAACTTAGTGAATTGCATTAGTCCCTATAGAGAAGTATCACAATACAAATCTTAACGATGATTGACAGTAAAAGTTACTTATCTCTTGCAACATTCTAACCACAAGATTTGACTGACATAGGGAGAGCATTGTGACGTAGTAGAAAGAGAAACCTTTAACAGTATGGTTGACGTTAAGAAGCTCCTGTTCTTCTCCATAGACATTAAAGCAGTTCATTGAGTTGAATTTTTAATAAAAAATTAGTTGCTAAAAATTTCTTTCCAATTTTTTAATTTTTCATTTTTTCTTATTAAAATCTTACTAAATACTTTTTTTATACTTTTATATCATACGTTAATTTTCCAACATCAAAATGTAGGTCAGTGGGTCAGCTTTTATTCTACATACTGTATGGCAATACTGGCTCCTGACACGTCTCCTGGGACTTCAGGTGCATCAAGCAAGATCATTACCACAGTTTCTATCCACTGACATTCTAACAACTTTATTTTATTTCTGCTGTGATGTGTTTGCAATCACTAATAATACGATAACGCCATAAATACTCGATTGAGAACGGGATTTATGGTAGACGCTGTATTGGTTTAACTAATTTATGTTATTTAATTTTAATTTTATGATATAATTTTATATTTTTTAGATTTTATATAATTTTATATTAATTTAAGATTATTTAATTGTATATAGTTTTATTATTATCATAAGTTATTTCTTTAGTGGCATTATTGGGGAAATGATTGATATTTTTGCCCTAATGGCAATTACAGTTCATCTAGGACAACTTTGCGCTCAGTCACACCACTTTGAACTTGGATTGTAGCAACAGTTTTGCTTCACATTTTGGCGGGATACTTTCATGAATGGGTCTAATTGTACTAGTCTGGCGTGACACGCCCCCGTTTTAATTGGGGCATTCAAAAGTGTCGGGTCTGTCGCACAATGTGCCAGATTTTGACACACGACTGTTCTTTCATATATAAAACAGGGCTATGACAGGTTTTTGGGCTAAATACACCAGAAAAGTGGTGCAACCCTGTCCATAAATGTCACCCTATGAGTCAACAATATTGACCTCTCACATTATTCTAATTTTCTTATTTTCTGAGATGCTTTTATACTTGCTCTCTATAAATATAGATAAAACAACAATAGCACAGGTGACAGGGTTCTTACTCCCAGTGGTAAGTGAATTGATGATCCAGCAATCTTTAAAATCAGTCTTCCTTTATTGATAAAGCGATTAAAAAATGTGGCACATCACGACATAGAAGGAGCGCTTACACATTTCAGGCATGAAGCCCTTAATCATAGCAGTGATTGACCTAAGATATCTGTAAGTCTAACAGTACTATGGGTAGTTGCCTGTTTTCTTCTTCAGGCATCATTCACTAACTTAATTCTATTGGTTGCTACAGTTGAGGCAATGCCATGTAAGCAATTTTAATTATTTTTTTTTTTTGCTAACTATTTATATTTCTGGGGGGAATTTTTTTGTCTCTATAGGAACTTTAAAGCAGTGGTTCTTTGATTATAAAGTCCACAGGTAACCTATTATTGCTTAAAGGGGTTCTCCACCTCATAAGCAAATTGTCGGCACCATGTCAGCCCCTTTAAGATCCTGTCTGTTGCAGCCTCAGCCATTGTTCTATACGGTGCCTCAGAGGTTAAGGACCTGGGCCAACCCTGGCTGTGGCGGGATATTTAAATCCCTTCCTGAGACACTGTCTCCGCCTGTGATTTATCTTGTTTTCCTGGCTTGTACAAATACTTGTATTTTGACTTCCTACTTTGTGACTTCGGTTATTCCTTTGCCTTGTGATTCGCTACTGCAAATACCCCTGGTTTATCCTTGGCCCACCTGACATTTCTCTATTTGTTGCTTGTTGTGTCTGTGTCTGTTAGTCATCTGTTTATCGTCTGTCTGTTGCCCTCCATTTATCCAGGGTTTACTAAGGTTTAGGTACGAGTGTGGGGTCACCCTTCTCAGGGCGGTTGCTCTTCTTAGGCTGGGCAAAGTCAGGGAAAAATTAGGGCATCCCTGACACAAATCACTTCAAGAGCTCCCAGGCCCCCAGTGAAATAGAAGAAAAAAACCTCCCTGTCCCTGGTTCAAGTGGCACGTCTCTCCAGTCTTCTGTTGACACCTCGTCACTTCCAAAAGGGGACGTCGCCACTGATTGGCTGCAACAGTCATGTGCTTCTACTTACATCACTGTTCAGCACTGTTCATGTAAGATGGTGGCATATACTATCACATAGAAGAAAAGTAAACATACAAAATGGCTGCACACCCTTATAAACTTTATTAGAAACAAGGGACTACAGAAACCCAACACTTAAAAACATTTAAAAACACAGAGATATAGCAGTTTCAGATCCGATTGGGAAATAGATGAAACACCTGATATGAACACAATCCTATCGCAAGGTCTAATTGGATAAAGTATGAATGAAAAATAGGGAAAATAAACAAAAGCAGGTATAACACAGCAGACAAATGTATATAGTATAGAAATCAGTGAATCAGTATAACCCCAGATAACATGGCATGCAGGTAACAGGCTAGGCTACATCACCGAGACCCCACGCGTATCGCTGACTATGCAGCTTCTTCAGGAGTTCATCAGTGACGGCAGTGTTAATGAGAGCTATTGAAATTTTCTATGTCTATGAGGTGGACAGCCCCTTTAATAAGCAAATAGCAATGTCCAGATTCAGATTGGACCACAGAAGTACAGGGAAAAACCCCAGTAGGCTCTTGAGCATTGAGGGCACTGGCATGGCAGACCATGGGCTACTTTTCAGGGAGAAAGGAGGAAAAAGATGCAGAAGGCAAGAGTCACGTGCAGTCATTTACAGTAGCTGAATGGTGGGCCCCAAAAACCAACTCCACTGTGGGCCCCAATAATCAAATCCACTGTTGATTACGAAGAATCAAATCCACTAGTGGGCCTCAGGTACCACAGTCTGACACTGCCAACGATAGCCCTGGGGACTTTTAAGTCCCTGGCTCTGTCAAATACCTTGGTTGTGGCCACTAATGACTGTAGCCAGGGCCGCCATACAGGGGTACAGCCGTACCCCTGTATGGCGGCCCGGTGGAATAGGGGGGCCCACTGCAAGCGGGCCCCCTTATTCCTCATGTCAGAGCGGGGCCCGGCGGCGCAGCCGCCGAACCAGGCTCAGGCTGGCCCACAGTGTGGGCCCCAAGCTGCTGTGGGCCCCGGAGTTTAGTGCCGGTCCTCCCCGGGCCCGGCCGGGGCATCCGGTCCCTAACGCCCGGCCCTGTGTCCCGACGCTTAGAGCCCGGGCCCGGGAGTTGGGGACTAATGTCCCCGACTCCCGGGCGCGGTGTCACGGAGCACACGCCACTAGCTCTGCGCTCCGCTGATCTCCCTGGCAGCTAAAGGGCATTAGCCTTTCAGCCTGCCAGACGCCGCCCCTAACTGCTGACGTAGGCGGCGCGGTGACGTCACTTAACCGCGATGGCTATGCAGGACGGCAAGAGCCGGCGGGGAGACCGGAGCGGCCGGGAGCTGGAACGGCCAGGAGCGGGGCTCAGGTAAGTGCTTTTTTTTTTTTTTTTTTCGTATGAAAGCAGGCCCTGACTCTGAGTAAAAGAGGGCCCTGACTCTGGCTAAAAGGGGCCCTGACTCTACATAAAAGGGGGGCCTGATTCTACATAAAAGGGGGCCCTGACTCTGCCTAAAGGGGACACAGACTCTGCCTAAAGAGGGCACTGACTCTGCCTAAAAGGGGGCCCCGACTCTGCCTAAAAGGGGGCCCCGACTCTGCCTAAAAGGGGGCCATGACTCTGCCTAGCGCTAAAGGGGGCCCTGACTCTGCCTAGCGCTAAAGGGGGCCCTCACTCTGGCTAAAGGGGGCCCTGACTCTGCCTAAAAGGGGGCCCTGACTCTACATAAAAGGGGCCCTGACTCTACATAAAAGGGGGCCCTGACTCTGCCAAATGGGGGCCCTGACTCCGCCTAAAAGGGGGCCCTGACTCTGCCTAAACGCTAAAGGGGGCCCTGACTCTGCCTAGCCCTAAAGGGGACCCTGACTCTGCCTAGCCCTAAAGGGGGCCCTGACTCTGCCTAAACATAAAGGGGGCCCTGACTCTGCTTAAAAGGGGGCCCTGACTCTGCCTAAAAGGGGGCCCTGACTCTACATAAAAGGGGGCCCTGACTCTACATAAAAGGGGGCCCTGACTCTACATAAAAGGGGGCCCTGACTCTGCCTAAAAGGGGGCCCTGAACTCTGCCTAACGCTAAAGGGGGCCCTGACTCGCCTAGCCCTAAAGGGGGGGCCCCGACTCTGCCCTAAACACAAAGGGGGCCCCGACTCTGCCCTAAACACAAAGGGGGCCCCGACTCTACCTAAACATAAAGGGGGCCCTGACTCTACCTAAACATAAAGGGGGCCCTGACTCTACCTAAACATAAAGGGAGCCATGGTTACCTACAAACTAAAGGGGGCCCTGACTACCAACAAACTAGCTAAAGGGGGCCCTAACTCTGCACACTAGCTAAAGGAGGCCCCGACTTCCTGCACACTAGCTAAAGGAGGCTCCTAACTACCTGTATACTACCTAAAGGGGCCTGCTTATCTACCTGGGTGCTCATTACATACACACCCGTGGCTAGGTACCCAACAGCCTGACGGTGGCTGGCCTAGCAAGTTATCAAGAGGGGGGCTACCTACCTAATAGGGCCTATCTAATTACCTGGGGCCCTGCCCATTTGCCAACCTACCTAGGGTCTTGTCTACCTACCTGGTAATGTAATTGTGAGGGCAGCAGCCCATAGTTGTAGCATTATCTCCAGGGGGTTAGTCTTCTCCCCACCCTCCAACCCCTTAGGATACTAGACCTCTAAGTTATGGCTTGTACCCACTCGCTCACCCTGGGGGGTTTGTACAAAGTGGGAAAAAGGTAAAGAGATGCTGGAAAATTGAGGATTCTAAGATATTTGTGTGTAAATTCTACAGGAATGAGTGGTGGCCGGGACAAGTCATCATGGCGGTGTGGAACGGATGCAGAAGAGAAGGGATAAAGAACGACTCAAGAGAAGAGAACGACTCCTCAGACGTCTCCGGTGAGTCTCTGATTTCAGGGGTTATTTTACTTCTATACTGGTATAGTGCTGTATTCACTGTAATGTGATGTAACCCGAGCTGGTGTCATATCACTTTGTGGTCGCTATATGGCGGTATTGTAGGTTATATTGGCGTTAGTATAGTGGTAGCGTACACTTGTCCCTGATTGTAAGAGTGAGGGAACACCTGACCCTGTGATAGGAGTTACAATTCTACTTCTTGCTGGTGAATTATTTTTAGAAGGTGGTGGGTGCTGACCAAGGAAACATGGGGGGGGATATTGTATGGGGGACTATTGGAGGGGATATTGTATGTGGGTGGAGGAGGATATGGATGGAGCTACTTAGCCCTGTGTCTATGATATGTGAGACAGACAGATATGTGACTCTCTTGGTACGGTGTACTACACCATACAATTCTTTTTTGCATACTGTATTATGTGGTAAAATGGGCGCATTTATATCCTAGAGGCCGTTTTTTTTTTTTTGGGGCGGGGGGATCGGGTTGCTGGGGGCGGGGTGATCAGGTTGCTGCAGGCGGGGTTTACAGGGGGGGGGCCCAGGTGCTTCAGCTGTATGGGGCCCTGAAATTTCTGTTGGCGGCCCTGACTGTAGCATCTAAAGGGTTGAACTATGATTATTTCCAATCCTAAAAGTTAAAGACCCCAGCCATGTTTCTGCCATTAATTGCTTGGGTGCACAGACAGCTGACAAAAAAAGTACGGCACAGTGCAGGAACCAGGCACAATCCTTGGCAAAGCTTTGGATTCCTGCCTTGTATTCTACAACATATTTTTCCATATAAATATATCCTAATCAGACACTTAAAGAGAACCTGTCACGTAGGTTATGCCCAGGGCCAGACTGGGAATAAAAATCACCTTGGGCCCAAAAACCCCCCCAGCAGCCCACATACAATACCATTTACAAAATGTCCCTTGTTCTCCACCCGCCACTTCAAAAAAAACTACACTGAAAGGGTTTTTCACACAAGCGTTTTTTTGGGGGCATTTTTGATGCTTTTTGGGTGTTTTTTTATGTTTTTTGCTCTTTTTGTGCAGAAGGCGACAGTTAAGCTGACTTTCTGCCAAAAACGATCAAAAATGCCCAAAAAACCGCTCTGTGGAAGCTCCCTACACACAAGCAAAAAAAGGAAACAGGTGCGAGAAACCCCTCATCACAAGTCAGGTGTGGTTTGTTTTACAATCGGGGACAAGCCCACACGACACTACATAAGCACCAACATAACCTACAACCCCCCCAATCACATCACCAGTATCGGGGCACCATCAATGAATACGCACTGATTCAACACGAAAAAAAATCCCCCTTGACAGCAGGGACTCACGGGAGACGCATCTCTGATGGAATTGTTCTCTTTTCCTTTTCTTCTTCTGGCCCCCAAACCTCCATGACGTCTTTCCTGATGAGTCGTTCCTTTCCATTTCTTTTTTGCCCCTACGCTCAATGTCCTCTTCAGGGGTCACTACTCTCTCTGTAAAATTTTACCACAAATACTCTTAGGTTCCTCTCTCTTCCAACACTTTCCTATAAATTCCCCCAAAACAGCGATTTAGACCCAAAAAAATTAAATTAAAAAATATCAGATAAGTGGATTAAATAGGTGGCCCCCCTTTAGTTAGTAAACGGGCCTTTCCCCATTAATTTGGTGGGTAGACGGGCCCTACCCCTTAACTGCCAGGTAGAAAGGCTGTCCCCATAACACCAGGTAGGGCCATAATTAAGAGTAGACCCCAGTAATTAGAATGTAGGGGGGGAGGGGCATAATTAGCAGTCAGGGCCTATGTACCAGCAGGGGCCAGTAAGTAGGGAGGCAGGGGAGTATAAAGGTAGGCCCGGGGGATATATACCGGGAGGGGGATATTAAACCAGGCAGGCATCAATAGGGAGACAGGGGTATATACCAGGCAGGGTATATATAGCCGGGCGGCAGTTATAGCCCGGCAGGGGATCATAAGGTAGGGAAAAAGTAATAGCCAACAGGGCCCGTATTAAACCGGCAGGGCATCATAAGGTAGGCAGGGGCAGTATATAGTCAGGCAGGGCATGTATAGGCAGGGAGGGGTGTAAAGCCAGGCAGGGGGACATATAGGTAGGCAGGAGCGTATAAAGCCAGGCAGGGCATCATATAGGCAGGGGGGGTAGTATATAGCCAGGAGGGGCTAAAAGCCAGGCAGCATCAATAGGCAGGGAGGGGGAGTAAAATAGCCAGCAGGGGCAGATATACCAAAAGGGGATCAAATTTGGTAGGCAGGGCATAAAAACCAGGGGGAGTAGTATATAGCCAGGCAGGGCATCATATAGGTAGGCAGGGGCATAATAGCCAACCGGGCCATATATACCCGGGAGGGCATCATAAGGTGGCAGGGGCAATATAGTCAGGCAGGGCAACGTAAAAGGGAGGCAGGGGGATATATACCAGGCAGGGGATCATTAAGAGGCAGAGGTATATATAGCCAGGCATTTATATATACCAGGGAGGGCCATATAGGCAGGCAGGGGTAGTATAAGCCAGGGAGGGCCGATTTAAGCCAGGGGAAAAGCATCATATAGGGGGGCAGGGGCATATATACCGGGGAGGGTAGTAAATACCAGCAGGGGATCATAAGGTTTGGCAGGGCATATAACCAGACAGGGGGGTATAAGCTTGGGGAGGGGGATCATATAGGTAGGCAGGGGGAGTATATAGTCCAGGGGATCGTATACAGGCAGGGTATATTAGCCAGGGAGGGCATCATTAAGATAGGCAGAGCATAATAGCCGGCAGGGCATCAATAGGCAGGCGGGGGATATATACCAGGGAGGGGCAGTATATAGCCAGGCAGGGCATCATATAGGCAGGGAAAAGGGGGAGTATATACCAGGGAGGGGGGAGTATAAGCCAGGGGAAGGATCATTTAGGTAGGCAGGGGATTAAGCCAGCGGGGGAGTATATAGCCAGGGAGGGGGTCAAAATAGGGAGCACGGGGTAATAACCAGGCAGGGGATCATAAAGGAGGCAGAGCCATAAGTATTTTTAAAAAAAAATAAAAATCAACTCATCTAGTTTTTCCCTCCTCTCCTCTTTTTCCAAGTGCTTCGGAGGGGCCCCCTCCACCAAGTGGGGGCCACGGAGCAGGGGCACATGACTATTACATCGCACGCCTGCTGCGCGGCCCCGGGAGCGAACAACGGGATCATAGATCCCACTGTTCATCCGGGCCCCTGTTTTACCGGCGGTGCAGGGGCGGCCCCTGGAGGCTGCTGGCTGGGTCTGTGACCCGGGGTGCAGCCTGTGGGAGGGGGGATTGTCGGGCCCCTGCCACAGGGGGCCGGTTGCTGATGCAACCATTGCGGCCCCTGTGCGTGCGCCGTCGGCACTCGGGGCCCGCCTGGGGGAAACACCGGCCCCCTCGGCGTGCGCTCTAGCTCGGCCTGCGGCCCGGGAAAAAACCCCAGCGGCCTGCCGGGCAAATGCACGGTTAGCCCTAATGGGCAGTCCGGGCCTGGTTTATGCCCCCCTTTGCTGAGGACAGCACAAGTCCAGTGTCCAGACCTGCTGTTCGCAGTGCGTGGTGATCCCTTATTCTGTAATATGCCTGTAGTTTTCGAGTATTTAGTGCTCAAATCCTGCAGTTTTTAACCAGAAAAGGTCAAGAAAAGAGACGTTTTTTTCAACCCTGCCACACTGAGGCTAGCCCCGCCCACCCTCAACTGAAAAACCTTCATCAGAATACCATTTGAGGGTAAATGCTCTAAAACTCAGCATCTTACAGAATAAGGGACAAGCGCTGGAAACAGCAGGTCTGACAAAAAAAAAACCCCCCCCCCCAGCTTGGTGCTGTCCTCAGCAGGTTGAATAACCTATGTGACAGGTTCTCTTTAAGCATTGTTTTGCACAATAGATGTTAACCTCACTAGTCTTTATTTACCTGGGGAAGACCTAAAGCCCCTTGTGAAAAACAGCGTCACATTTGCCCATGACAGTCCATTGTTACTAAGCGTGAAGTGATCCTGCAAAAAGATGCCCTCACACAGCTGAAAAATAAAAGTATCAGTTTCAGGATGTGACAAAAAGTGTTTTAGTGTGTAAAAGTGGTAAAACATAATAAATTATTTAAATGTAGGTGATCACCAAATTGTAACAATCACAGAATAGAAGTTTACATTATTCCACTGGAACTCAATAAAATCAAAATCATGGGGTTAGTTGCTTTTTAACCCTTTAACACTCCCAAAGGAAAAAAAAAATTTGTATAATATACTGTTTTTTGCGGGACAAGATCTACTTTCTAAGTGGTGTTATTCATATTACCATAGAAATACTGGGAAACCGCAAAAAATTCTAAGTGGGGCAAAATGTGAAAAAAAAATTACTTGCCCATGTTTGGCGGAGTTTTGTTTTTTGCGGTATTCAATCTTCTAAAAATGATTTGTATACTGTATTCTACAGGTTGTGATGCACATCTGGAAATACCAAACATGTAGGTTTCCGTTATGTTTTGATGGCGTAAAAAAATTCCAAACATTTCAATATTTGAAAAATTTGCGCCGCGGACCCATTTTTGTGCGACGCATAACTTTTTGTACTAACACCTACGGATGTCAATGAGGCGCATTTTTTGCGGGCATGAAGTGTACATTTTATTGCTTGCAGTTTGTGGAATGCCATGCGACTTTTTTTTTGATCACTTTTTATTTAATTTTTATAGACATGACCAAAAAAAAAAAAACGCAATTTTGCGTTGGAATTTTTTTATCTTCCTATTGTGTTCAGCGTACGGATAAATGATGTTATATTTTAATAGTTCTGACTTTTTCGGACACGCAATACCAAAATATCTGTAAACTTTTTTTTATTTTATTTTTTTTTTATTTGTACAAATGGCAAAAGAGAGGTGATTTGAACTTTTAATACATTTTTTTTTATACTTAAAACTTTTTTTTTTTTTTTTTTTACTTTAACATTGAGTCCCCCTTAAGTGGGGCCCGCACCTCTTTGTTTTTCAACCACAGGGGGCGCGATCGTTTAATGCATCCTAATGCATTGCCTAGACAATGCATTAGGCTGTACCAAGATGGCAGTTTCCCCACTTCCTGCCTCGGGCCGGAAGTGGAGCAAACGAGAACATGGCAGCGATGGGAGCCTTCACATCTCATCGCTGATGTCCCAATTGGAGTGAAGAATGGTGTGCAGCAACGCCGTCCCCCTCCCCCCACCCTCTTCTGCGCACGCTCCGTAACCTCTGGGTGTTAGCTGCAATTAGCCGCTAACACCCGGCGGCACGCTGCGATCCTGTTACACAACTCCCGTATCACCACCATGACTAAAAAAAAAAAACCCATTACGTTCAAGGTGGGTTAAGGGGTTAATTACCTACTCCCAAAAATTCAGTTAAATTAAAGTTACTCAATACATTAAATTATGGTATTTAGTGTGTGGAGATGAAAAAAAAAACACCCCCACCCCACTGCATCCTTCAAAGGGTTGACAGCTTAGTTTTTTTTTTTCTTGTAGCATACAGTTGTAAAAAGTGCACCATAAGTGCGCAGGAGGAGGTAAGAAGGGGTGATGGTGCAGGTCCATGGTGTCAGGCAGGTGGTCACACCTAGGTAACGGTGTGTGTGAAAGTCAAACCTTTCGGTGTAGAATCGTTGGGAGGTGTAGTGCAGCAGTGCTGGAATAACTATAAAGACTCTCGGCTTTGGGTCTTGCTGGCTTTATTCACAGGAGCTTTAGGCTGGGTTCACACGGTGTATTTGCTGGGCGTAATTACGGCGGGGGGGCCGGCACCTCGCCGGCCCATAGACTTGTATTATCAGCGGCGCATATACGCCGCTGGTAATTCACATGTCACTTATCTCCCCGCCCCGCGGATTAGACCGAGGCAGGGAGAGAGGAACGTAATCCATATTCTCTATGAGAACTGTGGATTACCGTTATGACTGGGACGTTTTCAGCTCGTAATTTGCGCACTCCGGCGCGTAATTACGGATTGAAATACGTCCAGTTTTAAGCCGTGTGAACATGGAGGTTACAAGCTATTGAAAGTTGGACACTTACATTTGAGTTCCACACTTATCTCCTTCTATGCAGTTACCTTCCTAGCAATTCTCCATACAAGTTCCTCAGGCCTTTTAATCTTTTCCCCCTTCTTTCCCGTAGCCCTGTGCCAGTAGGGTAGTAATTCATCTCCATTACCTAGCAGTTTCCATACTGTGCTTCCTGGACTGGCTACTCAGACATCCTTGTCCTCCACTTCCACTTTCCCAGAACAGTTTCTCTTGCTGTCTTACAACAATATCTCTGCTCCTCCACTTCTCCCAGTACAAAGCTGTCATAATTTATCTTTACTCCTGAACTCTACCATCTACCTGTCCCCTGTTTCTTCTTCCTCTTTTCTTCCTCTCTCTCACTCTTCCTTCTGTAATCCACCAGGCAGATGTTAGGTGTGTTGCCTGTCCTCCACATGGTTGCTATATTCCAGAAGCTGGGGGGGGGAAAAAAACAAATTACCAACCATGAAACTGAACTAAACTCAACTCAACTCTGAACTCAACTGACTAGCATATGGCAGACTCCCCCTGATCAGGACTTGCAGCCCCACCTTCTCCACTACACTGTTTGGCTACAGACCTGTCCTATGCTGTCCTTCTTAAGGCACCCATGTTCCTATCAATGCACTCAGTCAGCTTAATCCCGTCTATCCCTCTATGCACAATATACATGTTTACATGTAATAGACAGTACACCTCATATGCCTTATGTATAAAGGTACAATTTGCTCATAGGAGTGGTGCCACTCCCTACACTCCTGCCCATTTAAAAATGAAAAAACGTATTCTCACCTCTCCTTTCACCTTGGATTCTGTGCCGTCGTGTGCTGCTGATTTCGGATTGCGTTTAAATCCAAACAGGATGTCACCACATACTGCCATTGATTGGCTGCGGGGTCACATGCCACTGCCTGACTTCAGCTTACCTCGAAAGGGTGACGTCCCCGTTCAGAAAAAGCAAGAACAAAACAGAAGTCCAGTCCACAGTGAGGAAGGGCAAGCACTGAATCCAAGATGAGAGGAGAAGTGAGTATGTTTTTTTTATTTTAAATGGGCAACAGTTTGCTACAAATAATAAAAAAGAAAAAAATACATGGACGACTACATTAAGGCCCAAACTAGACAGTATTCTTAAAGGGGACCTTTAGGTTATGCCCCTCTTGCTGAGGGCAGCACAAGCTAGTGTCAGACCTGCTGTTTCCAGCGTTGTGACCCTTATTCTGTAAGATGTAGCAGTTTCAGAGTATTTAATGCTCGAATCAAAACTTCAGCTTGGGGCCCCCCTACCTCCAGACACCGTCTGTTGACCAATACTTTTCAATGACAGATTCCCAGCTTGATGTGACAGATTTCTGTGGTGTAGCGCGCTGCAGAAAATTATTTCTATTTAAAAGGATTGTCCAATAGAAGAAAATTAACTTCAAATGTGGCCAAAGAAAAACATGTTATACAGCTGAAGTATCTCTTCCCTCACCACCCCACCCCCCCAAACACAGCATAAAAATGCAACTAGGCTATTTGTTTTTTGGGTTTAGCTGTTGGAACAGTTTAATTGACTTATGTCAGTGTGTATACATAGGCCACATTATCAGCACGTCACCACTATATAGTGACTAATACCACCATAACGTTACTGACCAAACCAGTATAGCAAGATCAATATTACCGAAAGCAACAATGTGCAAGAACCAACTAATAACACCACATATCACTACCATATATTGACTAATACCACATACTGTTACTGAGCAAACCAGTATACCAAGACCACAAATACCGATAACAACAATATACAAGGACCTATTACTCATCATCATCATCATCCCCTCATATCACCACCATAAACGGTCTGAATAATACCATCGTACTTTTACTGAATGTAAACTGTTACACTAAGACTCCTATTACCACCATACAGGGACTACAGTATATAGTTGTAGGTACCAGTGTACACAGGCTCCGCAGACATATATGTGATTACAGGGCAGTTACATTTAGTGACTCACAGGTGATGTCTTTTCTGATGAGTCGTTCTTTCTTTTCTTTCTTCTTCCGATCCAGACAGCCATGACTTCTTCTCCTAGCCACAAGTTGTCCCTGCAGAATTTACCACACAAACATGTTAGACTCCAAATAGTCAAAGTGCCCCCAACCAACTATAGGACCCTCATTTGTGCCACCAGTAGGTAGGAACACACCCATTATAGTAGCCAGCCCCTCCCCACCCCCCAAAAAAGGCAGAAGTATATGCTCCTTTTAGGTAGATTAAACCCTAAAAATTAGTGAGCTAAGTGGAAGACTTTTCCTATTAAGTATGTAAAGTATCCCTTTAGTATAGCCCACTCATAGGTAGCTATATAGTGCCCACAATAGGTTTAGTTGAAGGAACCCTATTCTGAAGGGACTTTACCTACTTAAGAAGAGTCTGCCTTCTTATCTGACTAATTTTTAGGTCTATCACCTTAAAAGGAGTGTAGATACAATGGAATATAGGGTCTCCTCAGTAGGTAAGTATATAAGGCTCCCCATTAAGTAGGTACATAGGCTCCCCGTAGGTAAGCATAAAGGCCCCCCTAATAAGTAGGCACATAGGGTTCCCCAGTATATAGATAGGTATGTATGGTCCCTTCTAGTAGGTAGGTATATAGGATATCCCAGTAGGTAGGTAGGTACAGAGGACCTGCCCAATAGGCAGGTGGTAATGTTGGGCCCTCAGAAGGTAGGTACATAGGGCCCCCATAGTTAAGTAGGTACATAGGTCCCCCAGCTGGTAGGTAGGTATATACTGCCCCCAGAAGTTCGGTAGTTCTATATAGGACTCCACAGTAGCTAGGTAGGTCTATATAGGCCCCCATTTAAAAATAAATAAATAATACTCACCCCTCCTCTGTTCTCCCGCTGGACTTCTCTTTGAATCCGGAGCGGGCGGCGTGACATCATTACGTCAACCGCTCCGGGACGCCAGTTCCAGTGTCTACTAAGCCCTAAGCCTAGAGATAGGCAATGTAGCTGAGTGGCGAGGAGGTCCTGTGAGGGGGGTATCAGGGGCCGGGTTGCAAGCGCGACCCTATAGTTACACCACTGGCTTAAATCTGTCAGTTTGCAGCCTGTTCTGCTAGAGAGAAGTTGGCTTAATTCATGAGCAGCCCCGCCCACTTGCAGCTAGCCCTGCCCTGATTCAACCTATTACTTTGAATAAATAGCTGTGGGTGGGTGGGCGCTGTGGGGGGGTGGGTGTTGATAACACCTGCTCATGAATAAGCTGGACTCTTCTCTGGCTGCAAACTGCCTGATTTGAGCATTAAATGCTCTGAAACTACAGAATCTTACAGAATAAGGGACACAGCGCTGGAAACAGCAGGTCTGACACTGGCTTGTGCTGCCCTCAGCAAGGGGGGCATAACCTATGTGACAGGTTCCCTGTAAGAGGTGAAGCATAGGGGTTGAAAAACATCATATTTAAAAATGTGGGTAGCATAAATGCTAATGGTATCCTAGGACAAACTTACTTCCAAAGTGCTATGGCTTAGTAGAACAGGTGACTTTTGTGTCTGCATAGCAACCATGTGAGTGTCCAGGTCGGATTACGCCAACCTAATCTGTCAGTGGCTGTGGGTCCTGCTGTATGATGTCTAGTCCCGCCAGAGCCGTCTTAACAGAGTTATGGGCCCCCGGGCACAACACTGCATTGGGCCCTGCCCAAATACATGACATCACACTGGGCCATGCCTCGAGCCCCCCAACAATCCCAACTTATCATGCCACATATGTCTGGACACCGGCAGCCTGCAGCCTACAAGACTATTTGGCAGGGCAGGGAGCCTTTGGCTCCCTTCTCCACCAGGGTTTTTAACTGTTTAAACAACCTAAAAACACACAAACAGTAAAACAAAACAAAACCAACCAGGGGATCCAGGGTATGTGTTCCTGGGACAAACATACACCACTTGGGGGCCCTATAGTTGTAGGGCCCCCAGGCAACTGCCTAGTGTGCCCAATGGAAAAAATGGCCCTGAGTCCCGCCTAGGTTGGTGTCGGGAGTGCACACAGTGTGTTGATGCTGTGCTGGGACGAGAGAGAGACCTGATTCTGTACTGGGATGGAGAGAGAGACACCTAATGCGGTGCTGGGACGGAGAGAGAGACACCTGATGCTGTGCTAGAATGGAGAAAGAGATACCCGATGCTGTGCTGGGATGGAGAGATAGACCTGATGCTGTGCTGGGACACAGACAGAGACACCTGATACTGTGCTGATACGGAGAGAGAGAGACACCTGCTGCTGTGCTGGGACGGAGAGAGAGACACCTGCTGCTGTGCTGGGACGGAGAGAGAGACACCTGCTGCTGTGCTGGGACGGAGAGAGAGACCTGATGCTGTGCTGGGACGGAGAGAGAGACCTGATGCTGTGCTGGGACGGAGAGAGAGAGAGACATCTGATACTGTGCTGGGGAGAGAACGAGAGACCTGATGCTGTGCTGGGGGGAGAACGGAAGACCTGATGCTGTGTTGGGACGGAGAGAGAGAGACCTGATGCTGTGGGGGGAAAAGAGAGAGACCTGATGCTGTGCTGGGATAAAAGAGAGGGGCCCTGATGCTGTGCTGGGGGGATAGAGAGAGTCCTGATACTGTGCTGGGATGGAGTGAGAGACACCTGATGCGTTGCTGGGATGGAGAGAGAGAGACCTGATGCTGTGCTAGGGGGAGAGAGAGAGACCTGATGCTTTGCTGGGATGGAGAGAGAGACCTGATGCTGTGGTGGGGGGAGAGAGAGAGACCTGATGCTGTGCTGGGACAGAGAGAGAGAGGCTTGATGCTGTGCTGGGGGAGAGGGATAAATCCGTTGCTGTGCTGGCGGGAGAGAGAAACCTGATACTGTGCTGGGGGGAGAGAAAGACCCGATGCTGTGCGAGAGAGAGATGCAGTACAATATGGGGAATATTAGTGTGCAGTCCCACGTAAAACACAACGGTGCAGTCCCATACACAATAGTTTTTTGAAGGAGCTGCACAGTCCCATTTAAAACGGAATTTTTATGTGCAGTCCCAGGTAAAACACTTAAAAACAGACAAAGCGTATAGTTTTGTATGAGAGCCATTTCACTGTTCTGTGCAGTCCCATGTAAAATAGTGATAGGAATACCATAGGATTTTCGGTGGTCTCAGTATTTTGAATCAGCAAAAAATCCGACAGTACACTGTGTAGCATAGAAAGCAATGAAAAACCTGTGATGTAATCTATATATTATGGGTTTTTTCCCGTTGCATTTAAACTTCAGCGGAATATGCAACATGTTGCATATTCTGCGGGATTACAGCAGATTGCCGTCGGATTTGCGTACATTCAATTGTATGGGCCGACAGCAAATCCAGAATACCGACTGCAGCTTTTGCGCAAAACTGCAACAAAAACCTTGATCCTGCCACGGTTCTGCCATGTCAAAATATTGTCGTATTTTGGATGGCATTTTGTCATTTCCTGTGTGTACATGCCCTTAGTCTAGGACAGCTGAGAACCTCTCCCTTCCCAAAGCTCACACAGAATGAATTATCACGTGCACACAGTGTGGAGGCGTCTGCAAAGAGTGAAGATACTCTCTACTGGGAGGAGAAACACGCCCCTCGATTTCAGAATCTCTGCTTGGCAACCAGCAGAAAAGGTTGCCAAATGCTGTAGCGAGACAACTCCTTTAACATATGGCAGATTTGTTGCAGCAATCAGTTCTGTACATAGCATACCTTTCAAAGCATGCGCCTCGTTTTCTGCAGGTCCTATATAAATGAAAGACATAGTTACAAATATTCCAGCAACAGATCTGTTTGTGAACATATTCCTATACCTCTTAATGGAGTGTTTCTATCTCAGGCATTTATGGCAGATCAACAAGATATTCTATGAAGTAAATTCGGTGCAGGTCCAAGAGGTGGTTATCTTGAAAAGTCCCATTACCCCCTGTCCTCATATATACCACACTGTCCATTTATTTCAATGGGCTTACCCCATACAGATGAATAATTGTGCTCAAGTGTACTCAGAACTCCCGTTGAAGTGAATGGAGAAAGCAACCCATGCTTGTCCATCTCTTTATACTATGCAGCCACAGCACAAGCAAAGATGGGGGATGCAGAGATGCCTATTGTTTAGTGTTGAGCAATTAAGTTGGCCATCGACATCGGTCGATGGTCGATAGTCGACCATCATCGACAAGATAGTCGATGGTAGATTATGATCGATGACCATTAAAGTCTATGGGAGAGCAACACCTTCATTCTTACACCCAAAAAAGGGCTGGAGAAGCTGGAATTAACATCCACAACAGTCAAATAATACGTGCTAATCTTAGGCAAACATTAGGTTATAAAACCCACAAAAAAAAAAATCACACCCCCTTTCACTCCCCGGTCTTGTACCACGGATGCCCTTAAACCTCATCACCAAAATTAAAAAAAAGTTCCAGAAGGCAGTAGATTTAAACCCTCATTTTACTTGAAGGGAAAAATGAAACCCCGTCCTGGAAGGCAGGGCCCCCCAAACCCAGACCCCCAGATTTAAAAAGTCCCGGGAAAAAAAAGGAGTCTTTAAACCCCACCATTTTAGTTTCACTGGACATTGATATACCTTCCTGGGCCAGCATGACCCAAAAAACCTGCATGCCCCCCAGTTTAAAAAGGGCCCGGGGAAAAAGGAGCTTTAACCCCATTTTAGTTTCACTGGACTTTATACTGTCCCTGTCCTGGGTAGCGCTTGCCCCCCCTTATGAGTGCGGCCCAAATTGGGCCATTTGGAAAATGGTGGTTAATGCCCCCGTTCCCACCCGGTCCCCTTTTTTTTGGCTTTCTTTTTCTTTTTTTACCAACGGTGGAGGAATATCTCTGACTTTGTTCCTTCCGGCTCCTACTCCATTCCCCCTGAATAACCTACATTGGTCAAGTTTTCCTGTACCTCCCCTTTTACAACAGAGGAATTTTTTTTACCAGCATTTTGTACAGCAAGTTTTTTTAAATTTAATTTAGAAAAAACATTTTTAAAATAGGGGGAATTCCCCCATGTCTTTTTTTCTCTTTTTTTTAATTGTATTAAATGGGTTGATCAAAAAGGGGTTTAGCTATGTTAAAGAAGCTGCAGGTTTATTAACCACGAAGAACTTGGCGACGCGTTCGTTACTAATTTACGGGGCCCGCCCGCAATGACAGGGCCCGGGCCCCGCAACGACGATCCGCTGGCAGGTGTTGTCGCCAGCACTGGAAAGGAGCACCCTTTTCCGTACCTCTACCCATTGCTTCCCCCCTCTTTTCTCGTTTCCACCTGAATTTCGCTCCTGTTCAGAAATATAAAATTTTTAGAAGGTATGGAAGAGTTTTTTGGGAAAAAAACTGTTATTAAAAAACGGCAAATCCAGCTAATTCAAATCCCCAAATCAAACAAAATTGCTGGATTCAAATTTAATGAAAGTAGATCTTCAACAAAGTGGTCGGGGCCAAAATTAAAAAACATTTTCTGAAATGTATTGGATAATAAAAGGGATTTTTTGGACCTATCATTTTACCTGTGGTAAAAACACAATTTCTGGATTCACATTTAAGTGCAAGGGGCCCCAATGAACAAAACTGTGTGGCCAAAGTGAAAAAACGTACTGTAAAGTATTCGGAAATAAAAGGGGAAATTTTTTGGGACCTATCAATTCACCCGTGGTAACTCCAAATTTCTGGTTCAAATTTTAAATGCAGGTGGCCCCCTATCAACAATCTGGACTGGCAAAGTGCAAAAAAAACAGTATCTGTAATGTTTTCGGGGGAAAAAAAAGGTATTTTTTTGCACCACAACCTTGCGACTAAAAAATTTCTGGATTCAATTTTAAAGAAAAGGGGGCTATACAACAAAACGGGAAGGGCAAAATTGAAAAAAAACCTATCTGAATTTTATGATAAAAAGTGGAGTTTTGCACCTAACCCAAAAAGACCTGCAGTTACAGAAAAGTTGTTATCCTAATATAAATTAGGGCCCAAAATCAGGAAAATTTCAATAGAAAACTGTTTAAAAAAAGCATTGCAATGCAATATCTACACAAGTCTTGGGAAAATTTATCCCGTATTTTTATAGAGC
>JAODAL010044229.1:0-33080 GCA_025379985.1 Phyllomedusa bahiana
CTCTGTATGCTAGTACAGAGCTAGGTGGCCTACCTATACTAGTACAGAGCTAGGTTGGCTCTACATGCTAGTACAGAACCTTTGGGCCTCCATGTGCTAGCACATAGCCAGATGGCCTCCGCGTGCTAGAAGAGAAGCAGGAGGCCTCTGCATGCTAGAACATAGCCATGGGGTCTCCATGCGCTAATTCAGAGCCAGGGGGCCTCCATGTGCTAGTATAGAGCCAGGGGGCCTCCATGTGCTAGTACAGAGCCAGTTGGCCTCCTCCCTGTGCTAGTACAGAGCCAGGGGGGCCTCCGTGTGCTAGTATAGAGCCAGTTGGCCTCCTCCCTGTGCTAGTACATAGCCAGATGGCCTCTCTGAAGCTTTGTTGGAATTCAATGAATTTGTATAGAATAGTTGAACAATCTAATCAGATTTAAACAGATGCAGATCAAAAACAACACCATATGCCTTCATGTGAAATCATAGGCAAACTGAGGCATAGTAAGGCCTTATACATTTATATGGACACCTCATTATAAGGGTTGTCCACATGGCAGTGACAAAATACTGGTTGGATTCTGTCTTAAGAATCTGGCCGGTATTTTGTCGTCTTTTAAATGGTTTTGGCAGACGGTTCTGTCCGAGGTTTGTGGATTTTCCATCCCTCTCAACCATTCAAATGCACATCTTCCGGCTGAAAACCGCCCGGCAGAAAATCCGTTCATTGTGGACTGCTGAACGGATTTTCTATTGAAGTCTACGGGGATGGTTGCTGGTTGGTTTTCAAATCTGAAAACCGTCTGAAAATCCGATCAATAACCTTGCCGTGTTGACTGATCCTTACTCCATACAACCCAGAGGTTGTATAGACATGTAACAGATCTATGTTTCTGACCCATTACTATAGGTGTATACAAAAATCCAAATAATAAAGAAATATTGTAAAATAAACCATTTGTAAATGATTGCAGGCAAATAACAGTGGTTATGGAAACCATGAAACAATATAATACATGCGTAAAATATAAAGAAAATCTAGTTTATACAGACAATGCTTTGTTATTTTTATATGAAACATGGCTTTTGGCTACTGTTTGTTATATATTGGAATTATGTTAGGAATTATGTTTCATAAGAGATCATCAGTTTGGATAACGGGGGAAATAACTTGATGAGAGGATGAATAACCATCCAACTGCAATTATAACTAACAATTCTCTCCAACTATAAAGACACAACACTTGAACTTCATTTTTTTAATTAGCTGCAGTTCTTGGGGGACAATGTACACACAAAAAACAGATGGAGGACTAGAAAACCATCTATAAACAATTTAATGAAAATCTGCAGTGCTGCTTTTACAAACAACATGGACTAATTCTGTTGCTGGAAAATGATGAATGCTGTCCAGACGCGTAGATTACCAACATAGTTGTTATAATCTCTTACAGGGAAGCTCCACCTTTGCAGCCATTTGATCAATCTTATGGATTTAGCATGAAACATAAAGCCACTTTGCAAGTAGCTTTATTAAAAATCTCAATTTGTTTTGTGTCTGCAACTACTATGCAAACCTGTTCATATTTATTGTAACAGATTACATACAAACCCTGTCATATTAACATCCATTTTCTCCCCTCGTCCTACTTGCATAAATTTGGTTATGTTTAGCAAGAAGCAGAAACATGGATGGCAATAAAATGCAGAATACAACAACACAGTTGAGACATTTTTAATTAAGACTATTTGCAAAGTCTTCAATTTTATTTTTTGTTGTTTTTTTATGTTCTCTTACTCCTGTCAGTTTACATTGATTCTTTGTTGATAGTACACCGATTATTTATCTTTATTTCCAGCTACCCTGTTTCCCGAAAATAAGACCTACTGCATTTTTTTAATGCAATTCACAGTTTTCGTACAGTACAGTATATTAATGACTGTTGATTTTTTGTTCAACAATAAATGTGAATTCTTGTTCATTGAAAAACAAGAAATTCCCTAAAAATAAGTCTTAGCTCATCTTTAGGATCAAAAATTAATATAAGACACTGTCTTATTTTCGGGGAAACAGGGTATTTATATATACAGTATTTCACAAAAGTAAGTACACACCTTCACTGTTTTGTAAATATTTTATTATATCTTTTCATGGGACACTGATGATATGACACTTTGACACAATGTAAAGTAGTCAGTTTACAGCTTATATAACTCAAGACACAGCCATCAATGTCTAAACTGCTGGCAACAAAATTGAGTACACCCCTAATGGAAAATGGACAAATTGTGCCTAAGTGTCAATATTTTTGTGTGACCTCCTTTATTTTCCAGCACTCTTGGGCATGTCGTTCACTAGAGCTTCACAGGTTGCAGCCACTAGAATCCTCTTTCACCTCTCTATGAAGACATTACGGAGCTGGAGGATGTTAGAGACCTTCAGCTCCTCTACCCTCCGTTTGAAGATGCCCAAAAGATGCTCAGTAGGGTTTAGGTCTGGAGACATGCTTGGCCAGTCCAGTGTCTTTACTATCATTTTCTTTAGCAAGGTAGTGGCATCTTGGAGGTGTGTTTGGGGTTGTTTGTTGGAATACAGTCCCGTGGGCTAGTTTCCGGGGTGGAGGTTATGCTATGCTTCAGTAGGTCACGGTACAATGTTAGCATTCATAGTTGCCTCAACAACTGTAGCTCTCCACAGCTGGCAGCACTCATGCAGCCCCCCAACAATAGCACTCTCACCTACCTCACCATGCTTGACTGCAGGCAAGACACACTTGTCTCTGTACTCCTCACCTGGTTTCTGCCTCACATGCATAACACCATCTGAACCAAATAAGTTTTTTCTTGGTCTCATCAGTCCACAGGACATGGTTCCAGTAATCCCTTTCCTTAATCTGTTTGTCTTCAGCACACTATTTGCGGGCTTTCTTGTGCATCATCATTTAAAAAAGGTTTTTTGGGGACAAAGCCATGGGGCCCAATTTGATGCAATGTACATGTAGGGGTTGAGCACTAAAGGTAAACCCTCCCCCTCAGCACAATGTTGGAGCAGTTGTATCTCTGTTTATGACGTGAGCATGACATTTAAATTCTTGGTTGACCCTGGGGGGGCCTGTACTGAGTGGAACCTGTTTTGTTAAACCACTGTACAGTCTTGGCCTCCGTGCTGCAGCTTCAGTTTCAGGGTGTCGCATCTTCTTATATATTTTTTGCAGATCCTCTACAGTTCTTTGCCATAGGTGCCATGTTGAACTTCCAGTGGACCAGTATGAAAGAGTGAGAGACGATAATACCAAATTTAACACAGCTACTATCCAGTGTCACACCTAGATCTTGCAACACTAATGAGTCACAATACACCGGGAAGGTAAAAGGCAATGGGCACAATGTTGGTCCATTTTCACTTAGGAGGGTGGACTCACTTTTGTTGGCAGCGTTTTAGACATTGGTTGGCCTGAGTTTGAGTTATATTATTGAGGCCACAACAACTTTCACTGTTCTACAAGCTGTACACTGACCTCCCTTTACATAGCATCAAATGTCATATATTACGAGTGTGTGTGCCAACTGAAAAGTATTTACAATATTTAACAAAAAAGTGAGGGATGTTACTCACTTTTGTTGAGATACTGTATATTGTCAATCGGTTATAGTAATGCTGCATATATCTTTGATGACAATATTAACGTTTGGACGTATATCTTTTTGTATGAGTGTCCTTTCAACCAGTGTCAGACTGGGCTGCCTAAGACCCACAGGTGATGTTGATTTAGGGCTCACCAGTGATTGTTCTGGGCCCACCAGTGGAATTTATTTTTAGTGGCCCAACGCTACGCTACAGGTAAATGACTGTAATCTGCCTCAACACTCTGCCTCTTGCGTTTTTGCATCTCTTTCACTGCTTTTCTGCCTCCTGATGATGGATACACAATAAAAAAAAAAAAACATCATCTCTTGCCATGCGCAGACCCTCCCGGTTTTGCCCTGATTCCTTGTCGGGCCAGTCCGAGCTTGGATTTTTCCTAACATATTATATTATACTTTTGTTTTTATAATATATCCAAATTGTGGAGTGGTTTTGAGAGTGCAAATCTTTTTATTCCCTGTGTGTATCTCAATGTATTTTATGAATTTTTATATCATTAAGAAACATTGTTATTTTTGAAAAATGTTGGTGATCTTTAATTGGAGTATTTTGTATTGACTTTCCTCCAAATACTTAAATTTGCATATTTATTGCCCTATCTTTTTGTGTTTTAATCCCGTGTTTGTTGGTTTAGCCCAATGAATTTCTGCCGACTGATACATAATACATTTCAAAATTAGACCCCTAGACTCCACCTCCTTGTGCAATTTTAAAGTTCAAACTGTATAAGTAAGTCTAAAGCCTCCTATTTTTGTATGGTATTAAAAGGTAGAGGGTTTTCAGGCCTTTCCAATACCCCGGGGTAGGGGAAACTTATCGTACATCCTGAGACACACTCTCAGCAACGCGCTGTGCATCACAGGTGGTCTCGTCACAAACTTTGTACATGTGTATTTGTGGGAATTTTGTTCACCATATCTTTCCTGAAAAGTTAAGTAATAACTACACTGTTGATGGAACTGGTGTTTGTAGTCGTTTCTCTGTCCGTGACTTTCGCTGTATTCCATGAAGCATACCACCGTGCTCGCTTAAACACAGGCTCGGTCAACCACGTTTTGTAGATGTAAATGGATTACCTAAATCCAGTTATAATAAGCTATAAAGCTTAAAAAATTAAAAAAAAACACAAAACCTGACTAGACCCTAAACTATCAAACAGTGCGCCAAAATGCCAGTTCCTAACAACAATTGTTCAAAGTAGAAAATTCCAACTGCCAGTTGGATTATTAATGTTGATTAAGGGTTTAGTAATAATTATAAAATCAGTCATGCAAATGACGGATGCCGGCCCCGTGTGGAGTGTATTTTTTTCCCGCCATACAGTGACCAGATAGTTATAGATACCAATTGTACGCAGCGCTCTGCAGAGAAATAAATGATACAGTGCAGTTATATTCCCAGTGACTCGACAGGAACGTTTCTTCTGATGGGAGTCATTCATTTTCCTTTTATCTTACTCCAGACCAACACCATCGAATTTCTTCTCACATCCACAACTCATCTTTGTAGAAATTACCACAGAAATGTATTAGAATGCTCCACTTTTCCAGCACCTATAATACCTACCTATTACTGGGGGGTTTGCATACCTCCCTACCTTATGGTGTCTTTCAGGAAAGCATGATGCCATCTTTCCCCACAGCAACCCCACATTCCCTTATATAGAAATTCCTATATAAAAAAGAAGTATATGAAATGGCCCCTACAAAAATTATGGGAAAAGCTATTTCATTAAAACCCCCTCAAAAAGACAGAGGACTTTCCCTTCCATGCCTGGAGAATAAAAAAGGAGATATAATCTTCCGAAAAGGGAAAAGTCTTCTTCACCACCATAAAAACTGTGATCTGTGAATACGCCGCCTGAGAGCTGGCCAAAGCAGGAACAGTTTGAGGGTTTCAAGAAAGGCTTAGATAACACACTTAATACTATATAATATTAACACTTATGAGCCGTATAAAATATCTGAATCCAGTCTGATGCAATTTATGGATCTAAAATGAAATCTTCCTAGGTCGCGCATTGGTTCTTAGCCTAATGTTCCAAGTCTTCATCAGTAGGCGAAAACTAATTAAAAAACTCCCTATTTGGCTATACTTGGAATCCCATTAAAATGAAATGAATAGTCAACCTGTGCAACTCGCCACTTCACCATTTTCCTGAGCCGGGAGTTTCAGGGGGCCATTCATAAGAATCCAGTCCTGGAACTCGCGCCTATCAGACATTAAGGGCCCTTTCATAAATTATAATATATTAAAATAATATTCCATAAATGTCATATAAATAAAGCTTTGTCCCATTTATCTGTATTTCACTCTCCAAACAGGCCTCATAACTCACATTTCCTATGCAGACTTTTGGTGGGTTATAGCAGTGAATGACCATCACAGCTCTATAATCTCCTATTTCTAGATGAGCTGTTCTAGGTCATTACTAATGGAAGGCTGTGGAAAAACAATGCTATCCAAGCACGAATGTCAGGCCTATAAATGTGAAATCAGCAGAGCTGTATTTGGTCAAGAGAGTAAGCTTCTACTAAGAGAAAAACTACCATGCTGCAGAGACACACTGTTAGCTGCTGAGTGATTATATTATATTTCATGTAGTCAGTGGTTAGTAACTCTAATGGGTTTAAAGTTTTTGCCACAGAAAGGTAAAGATCAGAGACGTGAGAACTCTGTAACTGCTGAATAAAACACAGCAAGAGAGCGAAGTCACCAGTTCTGGCCATTGCGGGAGCATAGAAAGAGGTGTCAGCATTCTAGAGAAGCTTGTATAAACCAGCAATAGAAGAACTGCATCCTAAAAATAACCCCCTCTGACATTAGCAAAATGGAACAGCAGATTATTAAGTAATAGTCTTCAGTTATACTTTTCCTCACATGTTTTAAAGCTAATTCATGAGAGTGGATACCCCTATAAGAAGACATGCTGCACAACCACCTAACCTACAACCCAGGTAAGCTAGAAAAAAATTCTGGTATCCAATGTGTAATTTTATAAACTCAAGATACTATTACATCTGTCCTATCAGTTCCAACGGGTGCAGAAATCCCCATCATTGTAGTTGCTGACAGGTTGTAAGAGAAACAAAAAATTTGTTTAAAGGTGCAAAATTCTTCTCTATTTTTTCTGAAAAAACTAGCTGGGAGAACTATTAACTGAAAGACGATGAAGGCCACAAACATGTGTAAATGTATAGGCAGAAGACAGAGAGGTCCATCCCCCATCGGTTTGTGTGGATGTCATAAAACAGAGTTTGTTCACACAATCTAGAAGCAAAATAGAACTATGCTTCCTGTTTGACAAGTTTTTACACTCAAACCTTCTAGTTATTTATTAAGTTAATCAGGAAAACATGAACTATGGTTCTTTACAATCTGAGAATTGTCTAATTATAGATTTGCTTACCATACAATGAGAATTGCCTGCATAATGTTTGTAATGTGCATTATATAGTAGAACATTTGCCTCGTAAGGTAGTGTTTTAAAGCAATAGTTTGGATCGACAACACATGTGCTGCCGTACCATGGGACCCTAACCTATGGCCTTGTACACAGTTTAAAAGCTACATAAATAAAATCAGTTCAAAAAATCTCCAAATAGGCCAGGAGCACTAAAAGCGGAAATTCACAACACAAAGTAAAACGCCTAACCTAGGCCTCCTCAATAATGCGTCCCCCAACTCCCCATTCATGCCCACTGTTTATAGATTATAATAAATGCCATGATGGTATTTGTCTTTTTCCCAACAGCTGATAGTGCATTTTGAGGATGCCTTGTCTAGACTTATGAAGAAGATTGACTGCACAACTGTTTTATTATTTTAGTTCAGAGTGTACCAACACGTCCTCTAGTTAAAACTGCAGGCATCTGGATATTATCATTTGGAGCCTGGATCAGAGAATCAAGCGTAATTAAAGGAAGAAATCACAAAATGCTTAAACCATTTAGCCTAAAAAGTATGAAGTGCCTTTAAACTGTATATCTGGCAGTGCTATTTTTTAATTAATAAGACACGCTCAACACAATGGAAACCCGATAGAACCAGTGATGGGCAACCTTTTGAGCTTGGCGTGTTCAAAATTTCGCCTCAAAAACCGACATAACTCGGTGGTGTGGTCCACTTCGAGAAAAAAACCCCATAATTTATAGTTTAAATAACAAAAATTTATAATTGTAATATATAACTGTATTTATAGAATTTTCAGCATCCAATTATCCTTAAAACTTCGACTGAAAATGAGCACTTTTCACAACAGATTTTGACTAGGATATATTTTTGATCAAGATTTTCCAACTCAGTTTTTTTGTCTGAGACAACCCATACAAATTCAGAGCCAGGGGCAAAAAACCACGCCACTCAAACTTGCGCCAGGTTTTGAAACTCTCCATTGTAGTCCTATGAGGATTTTTTCAGTGTTAAACGCTTCAACAATTGAAGCGTCCAAAAAACTCAGAAAAACAAAGTCGTGTGTAATCTACAACACTGTTTTACATTGGAATCCATGAGAAATGCACTTTTAGCTTTTTTGATGTTTCAAAAATCATCCGAGTAAACATAACCGCCAATTTTTTAGCTATTTTGTGGATATGCTTCTTCAGGGAAAAGAAAAGCATGAGTTGTGACACGCCTTGCAACCTGGGTCAGATTTAGAATCACTATGTGCGGAGTCACCTGTAAGATCTAACACAGTAGGGGGTTGGGATACATGGTTTCCATCAGCAGACCCGTGCCCGATGCTCCATGGGAAATGCAACATCACCCCATCACTGCATGCAATAACAGGGAAATGCAGCCTTCTCTTCTAGGAAAACTTTGATGCCATGGATTCTCCTTCTGAACTCTGTTTACATACATTGCATGGCGGAAACCCATTCACACATCCGCTCCACCTGCTCAACCATTACTTGCCAAGACACACTTTAACCACTGGTTCTGCCCAAGTTTCCACATTTAGCTTCACGTGACGTGAGAATCTCCAATCCCCCTATCTCTTGCATCTGCAATCAGAGGATCACTTCAGCACCGCGACAGACCCTCAACAAATTGGTTACACACATGCTGCTAGAAAAGAGAAAGTTCTGTTAGAGCCCAACTAACAACATGCGCAACACTACAGCAAATGTTTTAATCCTCGGCTACTGCACCTGGCAGTGCAGATCCGAGGATGAAATATCCTTCTCAGCAATGCGTGCCTGGGCATACTTCTCTTATTCGGCCTGTGTGTCAGCGAAAATGCTACGCAGTGGCAAGTGCTGACACACGTGTCATAGGTTGCGCCATCATGAGCAATAGAACCCCTATTGTAGTCAATAGTATTCTGTCCTCCGTCGGTGCCGTTCATTTAACAAACCCAGCAACCATCTCTATGATGTATAATCTGAACAGAACCACAGACACGGATGGGAACTCAATAACTACCCTGTGATTGTACCTTCTTTACTAAGAAGACCTTCCTCCTACACAACGTGTTCAAGAAAGACAGCTTGAAGAATAATTACAACCTAGTCATTAGCTATAGACGTGTTAGGCAATTAATGAAAAGTACTAACAAGAATAATAAAGTTTTATGTAATAACAGACAATAGCAACAATTAGAGATTTCTTATGATATTGGTAATGACCTGAAACAGGAAAATCTGGGTCAGTTCGTTTTAGTCCTACAACTCTTGGGATGAGGCTAGTGGGTACCTTTTTGAAGCACAAGGATATTTGCAGTCTGAGATGCAACATGGTGGGGATCAATCACACCCATCAGATCCATCAATAAATAGTACATTTCTTATTGAAGCATTCAATACGCGTGGGTACTTAACTAGTGTTGCATCATTGAGTCAAGTAAAGTCAAATTTGACCCAAATTCAATGCTTCAGTTAAGTTGGCATGAAAGGACTTTGGCAAAAAGTCTTCAAAAAATTATTCTAACCCTAATAGCTAACTTAAGGGTTGGAGTTGTGTAAGGGGTTACAATTACTAGTCACAAGATACCCGATCTCATTACAGCCTAACTCTCCGTTTCTGACACTTGGTTGAAACACAAATACATATCATAGGCCCAATGTTTTGGTGACTGTAAGTGACAACTGAAGTCATGTTGGGTATCAATCCTGTTTCTCCAACTATAGCCCCCAATGTTATTGTATTTGTAAGTGACGTTAAATGTTCTCTTCTATTTAATCTTCATAGAGCTCAGTATTCTTGGTAACCAGAATTGACATAGGACATCATGTCCAAAGTCAACTTTCCTGTTTCAGTCAATGCCAAATTTACGGTAACCAGAAGTGATGTAGAATGCTCCGGTTTACCATAACATTGGACTAGTTTTCAGTAACCGGAGGTGAATGTTAGATGGGACGATCAAAGCCCGAAGTTAGGCAGTAAATGAAAAATGGACTGACACCCACAATTAAACCAACCAGAGACAGCAGAAAAAGAGGACATAGAGAATTGCGCACAACCAAAATTAATGAAAATATAAAATGTGAATCTATAATTAGGGAAAAAAACCAACAAAAAGAAAAAAATTAAAAAATTAAAAAAACAAACGAGCTGAAAAATAAATAAATAAATTAATTGGAATAAATAAATATAGAAAAGTGTCAAAAGGTTCTGCAATAGCAAATGCACAAAGAGTGCATATACAATATCAAAAAGAGCAAAAAATAGTGCAGTCACATAATACAACACTAGAGCAAGTATATATATATGATATATATTTGTAAGATGGCAACAGTAGGAAGGGTTGTAAAACAGTGTATAAATATCCCCGGCCAGTGCCTAGCAATCACCTTCAGAAGTCCTACACATGCCACCAAGGTAAGGAGCCTTGTGTAATGAAAGGCCAAAAATAGACAAGGTGTCGATAGTACAAGGCTAGTCGACATATGTTTAGTGTGTTAGTATGGCTATCCAGCCATTCCCGAGACGCCTTTCATTGAAGTGAGCAAAGAGTAGGGTGCGGTGCATCCTCCCCCAATGTTCCACTCGCAGGATTTGCCCTGGGCCTTTATAAGTCAGCGATGGTAACTGACAGAGGTGGCTACAACCCTGATCGTTGGGGAGGAGACATGCTGGGGAAACCAGCATTTGCCACTCCTTTGCTGATTACATACAAGTGTGCAAGTTAGTACTACTCCGTAGCTAGATCTAAGACGAGCAGGAATTATTGGTTTGTTTGTTTTGTGCATGCCTTGCACCTGTTTTTTTTAAAATTAATACTTAATAAAAAATACGGATGTACCTGTATTTGCACAAGAAGTTTCTGGAGCTCAGTCTCTATGCCTGAAGATAAGATGTGTGCCAAGATCCCAGAAGCTGTAAAAGCTCACTAAATAATATATATATAGTTTGCGTGTAACGGCACGCAATAACATTTTCGGACCTCAGGCGATGAGTCAGACTCACTCCGCGTTGGCACACTCCCTGTCCCGACCTCGATCGCGCTTGATGACTCACCTGTCCCTGCTCCTGTTTCCTCACCAGCTCTCCTCTTCTCCTGCTTTCTCGTCTGCTGCAGTTTCTTTCCTCTGGTCGCACTGTTCCCTTTGATAAAATGCCCATTGTGTCATATTAGTTCTTCCCAGCCAACCACCTGAACCATGGCTTTTTAGGGTTCCCTCTTTCCCAGTTTATTGTGTCTGTCCCATATGATAATCCATTTTCGTGCATTGTCTATCTACTGATTCGCCTGGTTACCAACCACCTGCTCACGTTTCCTGACACTAGCCTTGTCTGCCTCTTTGTCCTGTCCCTTTCCAAGACCTTCTAAGTTACATATGAGGATATTGAGGATAACTACATCATTAGATGGTGCACTGTGGACTCTTTAGCTTTTTCCCCACAAGTCATTACTTATGCAAAAAAAAAACTCATAAGTGTGAAAAGGAGACAAAAATCCTTATATCAACCAAATTTTTGGTGCTTCTCCCCAAGGAGAGATATTCCTCTCCTTCTTAACCAGAATCAAATTTCAATATATGACTAATCTCAGAATCTTCACATATTGGTTGCCAGTTTGTGACTCAGGGGATAAGTTCCACTGAAACTCATTTTGTGGAAAACAAAAATATCACCAATGAAAGCTTATTAGAAAAAAATTAGGATCATTAAGGCCGATGACAGGTTTTAACGAAGGATAACTGTGAAAGACTCACTTAGTAAGTAAATGCTCAATAGATTTCCCTACCTGAATTTCAAGCATTTACTTGAACAAAGCCAATACGAGTGACGCCTAACCTTGCCTGTCAGACATTGAAACATCTGTCACAAGAAAAAGGTCACTCGGCTCTTTGCTTTCATATCAATGTCCAATGTAAGATTTGTTCATCAAATGTTTGCCGATAGCTTGCATGGCAAAATAAGCCCCAACTTGAAGGGAGCAATAAAATGCCTGAGGTCATAGGTGCGTCAGATGAATGACAAGGCCATACCAGACACCTCAATGAGAGACAAAATTAACTTAGTGCATCAGTTTCTCTCTTGTTAACATATGCGATCTGTTCATAAAATCTAGAATCAAACTTTGTGCCAGATGTTTCCATACATAGAACAGTCCGACTGAGCGCGTTGTGCTTTTTACAGTGGTCACTCAACATACAACATTAATGGGTTCTTAGACGTCACAGTGTAGTGAAACCATAACTCAATGGAAAACGGTTAATTGTTTATGTCAATGGGTGCCCCCGGCCCTCACAACCAGGTCTCGTGGGCACGGCCTGTCCTAGCTGCCCGGGCCTGACTGCATCTACTCACCTCACCACTCTCCCTGGGAATTTCTATTGCCTTTGCATATTACATATCACCGGATGCTGACCCTATTATAAGCCCACCTCTTCCCGAGTTCCACTTGCCAGATCCAATAGTACCCGTCTCTAGAGAGAAAGCGATTCTTAAAAGTTTTTCCTGATATGTTGTGTTGTGTTTCTGCATGTCCTGACTTACTTAATCCTGTCCCCTAGACTATGCGCGTCACAATTTTTGTAACCACGCTACAAACCTCAGCTGCCATTGCAACAAACCATGTCAGGGGTAACGGCCTGTTATGCCCGCTGCTGCAGAGCCAAACCTGCCTTGTGGGAGGGCCTCACTTAGCGTTACCCTTACTTTGATACGACATGATCCTGCCAAAGTGCTTCTGCTGAGCGTCGCAGTCTCACAACCTTTGTGGCTCAGCAGTCCCACAGATCACGCAGCAGGTGCAGCAGCTCAACGCAGCTTGACTGCTAATGATGCAACCCGCTCCACACCACTCAGCAGCAGCTGCCATCTCTCCCATGGCTCCCGTCAGCGTCTATTCTCCTGCTGTTGCCCTTTTCAGTCTCAAAACTGCATTTGTCTTTGCAAACGTAAGTTTGATAGGGACGCCTAAGGCTTACAGGGTTCATCAACCAGTGTTCTCTGCATGTGTAACTTATGCCAGTCAGAGGATTCCCCTGAGAAGATTACGCTGTCCATTCCAATACTCCTGGCCATGGAATTGCCCTTGAATAATGAAGTGTTAGAGATCCATATTCAAGAAGGGTCCTCTCTCACCCAAATAAAGGATGTACTGTTCGCTCAAGACCACCTTCGTCCCTGAGTGACCTTATCCACCTAGCACGTTGCATTGACGAGTGCTTTTTCGGAGAGAACAGGAGGAGCTCCGTCAGTAGCGTGAACCAGTCTAGTGCCACATCATCTTACCCGTCGTTGCTCCAGTAATTTTCAAAAGTCAATCAGTTTGACACCACTCTCTGGGCCGCCAACCGAAGAGGCCATGCAAGTGACAGAGCCACCTGAGAATTATACCCGACTACGTGAGAAGAACCCCGTGCCTCTACTGGTCCAGCCCTGAACATACCACAGGTTGTCCACACTGTCAACAGCGTCCAGTAAAGTGCACGCACCTAGGCTACGTCGGAGAGGGCATCCCTATGTGTGAAGAAATTCCTCTTCATGTCTGACCATGCGGTAAAATCTGACCAGTCTGGAATCTTGCAGTTCCAAGTTGCGACTTCCTGGACTCAGATCACCGGGAATTTCCAAACGATTCTGCCCTGGTGACTAAGTAAATCTGTCTCTTGGGGTCTGCTAGATAAACCCCTACCCATCTCTTCAGTCAGCAGGAGCTTATCAGCGACTCTATATACAGTTCCTTACTAGAGCCGCTGTCCACTTCACGTGGGGCCTACATAAGAAATCCGGCGTTCTACATGTTTACCCCATCATCCTACAAGCATTTCTCTGGCTCTTTTACCGTGGTTCACTGCCATGCCCCTAATGCTTAACTGGAAGACAGTTGAAGTCACCGTGTGTGGAAGACAATACTGAAGCAACTGAGATCTGTCCTCCTCATCAATCCATAATGATTGCCTATAACCTACTGTCTGGTACTATCCTTCCGGGGTAGAGTCTACCTGCTGTCTGTACCAGAACTCAGGTCATGGTTGGCCTATGTACAAAAGAAACTCCAGGAATGGTGGTTTTAATCCAACAAATTCTACTTCTCCATCCAGTGCCGTTCTTCTTTGTGGGTTTCTTCTTTGTGCCCTTCATTGATTACACGTCTCACCTAAATAACTTTTGAAAAACCGTATCCGCTACCATTAAACACTGAGCTCTTTACCGACTAAAGGACTACAGAATTTTTTTTAAAAATAAAATTTTTCTAAAATTGGGACATCCAGTCCAGTCTTGTTTGAATCCATGATGGTGATGAATGGAATACAGCCATCAAAAAACCTGAGATGGGCATTTTGAGCTACCTGAATAATGCAATAACGCTCCAGCGTTTTTTTTCCATGAATTTTCGTGAATAAACATTTTCAGAGACCTCCTGTATTTCTGTGTAGTCCTCTAACTACCTGAAGACATCCTGGTTTCTCGCCTGACCCATGTCTCATCTGTTCATTGTGCGCCAGGGTATTGATGCATCTACAAAACAACCACCTCACACCAAACAGGGAAGTGCCTCTGTCCACCAGACCAGTCCCTTCTGTGTCTTGGGTATATCATCTCGGAACAAGGGTCTGCAGATGTACCCGCTAAGTTTTTTAGCCATTTTGCAGTGCCATGCCCGTCTGTTCCCTCCGGCCGTCCATTGAAGTATGCTTCAATGTATTTTGTTATACCATGGCTGCCACCTAGAAGCAAGTCGCATCAGGGGCAGTGGCCTGGTAGTGTCCCAACTGCAGCAAGCCCAACTGTCTGTGAATACTGGACCTACTTAGACTTTTGCGCCTTGGCGTGGCTTATACCACCGCTTGTGGTGGTACAGAAGATCCACACCTCAGGCCTGCCAATACAGTAAGCCACGTTACAGGTTATAAGTCCCCAAGATGTCATCCCAGCAATTAATGTAAAATGATGGGTTAAAAAAATGGAGGCAGATCACTTAATACAGTTAAAGCAATCCTTACATATAACAAAAAGAGCTGCTGGTGCTGAAATCACGTTTCTATATGAGGACAGAAGCTTCTTAGGTCATTTAACTTCATACACAATGTCCAGAAAATAAGAAAATGGGAGCCCCTCACCTGGTGTCCATAAGACGCCAATCTTCCTGGCACATGTAAAGAGCAGTCCAGAAACATGTTAGTACTGCATTGTAACTGTAAATAGTGCTACTAGACCACCATTACTGCAGGCACTTCACTAATACAGATAGTTTACAAGTAAAATTTTTCATGATAATTGGTTGGATCGTCCCAGGCAATCACATGAGCCGTCAGATCAGCAATGTACAGTAGATGTAGATTGTGTATAGTATGACATTGTTATAGTGGTGATAAAATAAGAAATGATATTTATTATTTTTAGCTTTACATGCATCTATGCCTTTCTATAAACCTTTTGTATCATTTTCATCATAAGTACAGAAATATGTTTGTATTAAAGGGTTTTCCCTCACTCATCGATTCATCCTTAACCTTAATTTCTTTTTTCTCGTTTTTGTTCATTTTTTAATTCAAGGGTGTGTTAACTGCTTTTACTGGCTCCTAGCTGCCTCAGTGAGAGCAGCTGAGGACACCATGTCTGTACATATTAGCAACAGCACTGGCAGCCTATCAGGAGAGGTAACAGTCTGTTAGCTATAGCGAACCGTGAGGCACTGATGCAGCTCATACAAGAGGTAAATATCAGGAATAGGTAGGACACTGTAAATGGCAGATAATGCGCAAAGTGACTTGTTTTACAAGAACTTTAACATAAAAAACAAACCTTTGTAGCGAGACAGAACCCTTTTAACGCTGAAATGCATACTTGGTCATGGCTTGAGCAGTTCCAAAATTGTAGTTGAAGGTCGAGTCTGGAAATACGACCGTAAATTTGTTCTTTTTTCGGCACGCAAGGGGCGGCTTTTGTCCGCGTATTGTGGATTCACCTGTCTCCCTGTCGCACCCACATGTTTCATGGTTCCACCTGGAAAACTGGGCAAAAGGGAATAACAATTTCTAAGTTTTATTCAGACTGTCACAGTGTCAACAACCATCCGGCGAAAATCCGTGCAGTGGTGACTGTTGCCACGGCATTTCCTCCATTAAAAACAATGTAAAAAGGTTGACAGCGGGTTTAACTGGTGGTTTTCAAATCTGTAAAATCGACAGTAAACCATGCCGTGGGGATAAGCCCTAAGAGAGAATCAACAGCTCAAGTCTGCGAAAGCCCAGTGAATGAGAAACCGCCCTTTAAAATCTTTATTCTTGAGAAATAAAAAGACACATTGCGTCACATTCAAATTAAGTGATTTGCAGTATATGATTACATTTTGAAAACACCAGCTAATTCCCTATTTTGTGTATTCAGCTAGAACTGGTGCAGGCGTAAACCCAGAGGCCTCTGCCCATTGTGGGCTCCTGAACTTAATCAGGCCTGGCTACCTTTCAGGGAAATGGCTCAGAATCAAGATTTTGTGCGGTCATGTACAATATCTGTAAGAAATGGGCCCAAGAATCAACTGCAGAGGTGGCCCTCAAAAATCAACTCCACGGTGTGCCCCTGGAATTCAGCTCCCATGGGTGGTGTGGCCCCTGGAATCAGGTCCACTGTAGTGCGCAGTGTATATCCTTAAATGGGTATTTCAGTCATATTGAATGATGAAAATTAATAGTGGCTAACACTTACTGATCCAAGATGCAAGATTGGAAGGACCCCTATAATCATAAGAATGAAGAGGGCCAAGGTCACTATGACATTTTTTTCTGGACAATGCACTTCTGCCCATGCACTGTGCACAGATATGTGTTGCAGCTCCCATTTATATAGATTTGAAATTCTTTATGTACTTGTACTATGCCCTCCTAAAAAATAAACGATTCAGAAGTGCAAATTTCCCCTTTGGTGTCCTACCAAGTAAGTGAAACAATTTTTATGTGCCCCATTAAAAACAATGGGTTCCTGCGTAATGTACAAAGGTGTGGGATAGTGGAGTAGAGCGCAATTGTGTTTACTCAATAATATCATATGTGTGATTTAAAAATTGTAAAGTAATCTGTTGCATTCTGCAGTTTGGCCAACAGATGCTTCTGTTTCCGGTTTCTATGATGCAAATGATATATAACTGTCAATGATAACTAACACACTGAGACATCAGCCATTTTAGTGGCAACAGGAGTATGGACACAGGAGAGATGCATGAGAGGCACAGATGCTGGGCTGAGGATCCCACTCAGCGTTCCCTGATTCTATTCCAGAACTATGAGCGCCCCTGAGTGGAGAGAGAATCTGGCTGTCCTAAGTTGAATGCTGTTTGGTTAAGGTAAAGCCTCCGTGAACAGAAGGTACGTTCTGCATGGCGACAGAAGAGAAGCTTCCACCATTTTGGATGATCAACTCCATCCGCAGGGATCACAACTCTGAGCAGGTGACTGTGTGAAAACCCAAGGGTACACACCATACAAACGTGCATGCCACAAACCAGGACTGTTTGGCAGGCCAGTATTAGCTATTAGTGACACTTTTGGTATTAAGGTCCAATGAGTGTTAATCCAAGTACGCCATCTGATTCGGAACTTTGTTGAGGGCTTGCTATAGCACTTGTCATTTATGCGACAGTCCCGCAGTGAGAGAATCAGTTATTTATATAGTATAGTATCTGGGGATAGCGGTAAGTTGGTTAAGTTTGTAAGCTGCTATGCTGCACAGCGAGCGCGCTTTGTAACAGCACCACACATGATCGTTCCTATTTTGTATGGTATTAAAAGGTAGAAGGGTTTTGTTGGCCTTTCCAAACCCCGTGGTAGGTAAACTATTAATCGAAACTCCTGAGGACACAGCTTCCTCAGCAACGCGCCTGTGCAGCCTAGGGTTCCTCGGTCACAAACTTTTGTACATCGTAGTATATGGGGAATTTGTTCACCATACTTCCCTGAAAAGTTAATAAACTACACTGTTGATGTAACTGGTGTTGTAGTCGTTTTCTCTGTCCGTGACGTCGCTGTATTCAGAAAGCCTACCTCGGTGCTCGCTTACACAGGCTCGGTCCCAACACACGTTTGTATGATGAAATGATTTCCTAAACCAGTTATAATAAGCTTAAAGCTATAAAAAAACCAAAAAAACACAGAAACCCTGGAACTAACCCTTAAAACTAGTAAAAACATGCCCAAAATGCCCTAGATCCCTAACAACTATATGTTGCAGAAGTTGAAAAATTCAACAGCCAGGTTTGGATTTATTATTTGTGTAAGTTGGTTATATATATTATAAATTCGAGTCATGCGCGAAATGACGGAGTGCCGGCCCCATTACAAAAACAACCAGCCAATGCTACAGATGAAAGCAAGGTGGGTGTGCCAGTCATTGGTTAAATTGTTATTTAACCCTATGCTTTGTCCATCCAGTATGTAGACAAAAAACACCAGTTCACCCTCAAAGTGCAAGTGGAATTGTGAATGATTATCAGGACTGCACGGTAAGCCACTCCTGGTAAAGAGTGTAAATTACATAGAATATTAGAAGTCCACATCCCAAGAATGAAACTCCAATTATATTCCAAAAATGTAATGAAAAAATAACAACTAGAGCATCACACAGTGGGATGAAGATATAGACCACTATTATGAATAGTTGATGGCCCTTTAATAGGGACTGGTCTCTTTCCAGCCTCACCAGGTTCTGTACAGCACCTTAGGGGTTAAAGGGGATTTGCTCAAAGACCAGTTAAAAACCTCCGTCAGCACAAGAAGCAGATGTAAACAAATCTACTCTGGATCATGAAGTGCAGGGGAGAGAGGGTGGGGGGCGAGTGAGGAGTGAGGAATCCAAAGGGAGCGTTCAAAACCTAAGGAAAAAAAAACGTACAACGTGGATTCTCAAAAAAAACACCCTCAAGTGACCTCTACCGGTGCCTAAAAGCTCTTTCCCTTTTCCCTGTCATCAGTAAGAAGTGTTTAAAACGAAGCGGGCCCTTCAGACCCCGGGTCGGATGGGGAAAAAGCATTGAGGTTAACCCAAGGGGGTTTGAGCAATGCTGTGCTCTCAGAGTTTTCACTTTTTGGTAATCCATATATTTGAAAAGTGATTAAAATACCATTTTGGAGGTTCCCACGTCAACATTCATGGGAAAAAACCCTTTAAGTACCTGACCCAAATCCTGGTGGGGGGGAATTTTTTAAAACCCTTCCTGTTTCCTCGGGGATGTTCTTCCCGTTTTCCTGGTCTTGTCACTGTGTGTTTTGTGTTTTTTTTTTGGGTTTTCTTCTGGCTCGGGGACTACGGTTTATGTCTGGTTATTTTTGCTGCTGATTTTGTCTGCGTGATCCCCGGTTTGCCTTTCCCTGCCTGTTTTTTCTCTGTTTTCTTTTGTTAGCTGTTTTGTTCTTGTTTTTGTCACCTTGTTGGGGCCCCCTTTTTTGGGGGACTTCTCTGTTTTGTGGGGTGAGCCGGGGAAAAGTTTTAAAGGGGCGTCCCTGACACCCAAAGTGTGTGTTTTGAACGGGTGTGTGCTCCTAATCGCGCATTAAGAACACCACGCGTTTTGAAACTTGTAAGGTGGTTATGTCCAGGGACTCAGACATAGCAGTGTGGTGGGCCAAACCATGCCTTTAACCAAACCAAAAATGAACCACGTGACCACCCCCAAACTACAACAAACAAACCAAAAATCTGTCACCTACATTGGGACTCCCAAAATGATGTCGTGTGCCAGCCTGCAGTTAACAAGATTTTTGGAGGGAAGGGAGCTGATAACTCCCCCTCACCATGGTTTTAGCTGTTTGCAGTCCTAAGAACACCAAACATTAATAATTATGCGACCCGAATCCCGGGGAAAAAAACTTATATTTCCGGAACATAAATTTTACCATTGGGGGCCCCTAAGATTTTCCCTGGCTTGTCCCACTGGTGATGCCAATTTTTTTTTTCTTTTTAAGAATTGGAGTTTTTATACTATTCACAGGATGGGACTAATAAGTTTTTTTCATTTTAAAGGGGGTTTTCTACTGCAAATTAGTTTTTAACATGGGGGAACAGTAAAGAAGATGGTTTTCCCAAAACATTGCTTTTTTTTTCTTTTGTGAGGCGATAAAAGTGATTTATCAGCTCTGGTGCATTAGGTCTTCTAAGTTTCTGACCTGCCCTCCCCGCGGGGTTTTATTATAGCAGGGGTGATGTCCACACAGGAAAAGTCGATTAAATAAACAAAAGGGGATAATTCTTTTGTTTACCAAAAAAATTTTTGGAATCTAGATTAACACCTGCTGCTCTCATGTCAAAAAATTTAGGAAAATTTTGAATATTTGGAGCTGATAAGCTAATCACCCACAACCTGATCAAAAAAAGTCAGGATCATAATGAAAGCGCTTTTGGCTCTGTGAATTTCCGTGGGGAGACAACCTCTTAAGCTAAATTTGAAAAAATTTAAGGAAATAGGACTTTTCTCATAAAAATCAGAGACCCTGATAAACTGTAAACCCCTAAGATCCTGAGGGTGGCAGCAATGAAAATTACAAACTGTTGTACAACAGGAGAAGGGAAGTAGTGTTAAAACATGTCAATTCTAGAATTACACCAGACAATTGTGTACTTTGTTAATATGAAAGCAAGTGGAAAAATGCTATAATAACCCTGAGACAGGGGAAAGGCATTGTGACAGCTCTAAAATAGCAAATACACTTATCCATGACACCACATAAAGAAAACAGATAAGAGTTTCCTTCTTAGTGAGGTACACGGATTTGAGAAAAAGACGGAACATACTGTAATTCACAGTAAAATGTAACTTGGTGATGGGACCGTGAAGGCACTGAACAACCACAGAAATAAGAAAAACTATACACAGATTTATTCTTTTGCTTTTATAGCGCCACATATTCTGCATGCCCGCGCGCTCATCGCTCGCTCGCGCGCCTCAGTATCAGAAACATACTTTGCTGGCCCATGTTCTAGTGAGAATTGTAGTGCCATTTATCAGTCTCAAAAGCATCAAATTTGGGGCAATTGTTTTTAGGGTGTTCAAGGAAACGTAATGCAACGTGTGGATCAAAATACAAAACTTATGCAGATGTTTGTAATCACAGAGCGTGTGCCTGCCACTCACGTGGATCAACAGTGGTCACAGTTCCCTAAATCAGGGATAATCTTATTAGTCAGGTGTACTAGGATAATAAATCCCTTAGTTTGGATTTTTTTCGTATTTTTTAGAAAATAATATATTAAACATTAAATTTTAAAGTTTGTTTGCTGTCTTGTGATACTAGGTTACAAGTGCTACCTAAGCCACATGTATCCTACATGCTCCAAGCTTTACTAGAAACTTAAACTTGCAAGAAAAGCAATGCTTACAAAGCCTTATGCTCACTGCATATTAAAATACCTTCCAACTCCAACGTTGCGTATAGAACCATGATTATGGCAACCAAAAGGGTCGTATGGACCCCATTATAGGGTTGTGCCACAATTGAATTTATCAGCCTTTTACAAAGGATGGTGACTCAATGCCTGACGATAGGAGTCACAGATGGGACCCCTCTGTTTGCTAAAATGGGGCTCCCTTTTGTACTGGTACTGTACTCTGTTATTTCCATTGGGTGTTCCCTTAGGCTTTGAACGGAGCAGCAGTGGTATATCAGCCAATGCTTGTTCACAAACTTCCATGCACTCACCGCACAGATTAGTGAAGATGGGTGATTATGCCTCTCCCCCCCTATTTTCGGACCCCTATTTTTAGGCAATCCAGTGTGGATACCTTTTGTGGACTCCTGTTGCTTCCTACATTGTACAGTTATAGAAGGTTGAAGTCACCCAATACCATGACCATCATTGGACAGTTTTATGCTCAAACAGAGTATTAATGCACACATAACAGTGCAATACATTAGCTAAAATTATACTTTCATCCAATTGGCACATAACAATGCTATACAGTGACAAGGAAAATAGTGAACTTCTTCTAAGGAAAATATATACCGTATGTACTCTAAATATGGACAGAAAAATAAATATCATAAAGGGCAGACATAGAGCCGCCGCGCATCACGGCGCGTGATTGTGTGCCACAATCTTCTATTGTTTCTTTACCACATAAAGTGCTCAAATAATAACATTACAGTTCCCCAATAATCCATATCTTAAATTAATTTAAAAACGGTATTATACACCAATAGGCTTTTACGCTCTAGGGTGTTATCATTTCAATTAAATGAGTCTTCAGAATAAGGGGACAGAGAAAACCAAGAAATTTGCAATTGGATATCAATTGCACAAAGCTGTCTTGTTTTCACTGTCTGCCTTATCTTCGTTTTATGTAAACACCGTTCCCCAGTGCGGTCGGATTCCATCTCCTTTCATTTCATTGGGCTGACGCTTTACTAATTGTAATTCTGTCTGGACCCCGGTCGTATTCACGGTAGCGCGCTTCCTGCCTCTCTCATCAGAATAGGGGACGGCAAAACATTTCCACTCTGCACAGCCAGGAGCTCCACGTAAACATGCAGTTGCTTCTAGAATCAGAAAACAGCATTATTGTACCGTGCCTTAAAGCTGATGGTGTAACATAGAAAGGAGGGAAGATCTGTGCTGCTCAGGATGAGTTATCATAGCAAGACTGGATTCCACTGCTAACAAACCTTCCAGCATGTGAGAGGAGAATGAGATAGTGCTTTGCGTTCATAGAAGATGCTCTAGACTGAATGCAGGGTGTGCTATGTAAAAAACAGCTCTTATAAAATAAGACACACATAGGGGAGAAAACACAGTGACATGTGGACTCGACGGGGGAGGGGAAGGAAGAGCAGGGATGTGCTACACCTCCCACTGATCTCAAACACAACACACTGGATCGGGAGCGAGCCAAAGAAAAAGTGAAGATATCAATCCCCTTCAGTTTTAAAAAACCCCCAGTGGGGGGGGAAAGAAAAGCCCCCGGTTTTAAAGGGGTGGGAAAATGAAAGTACAAGGAAACACCCAATGATGAAGGGATAATTCCCCTTTAAAATAAGAAATACTGAAAAGGGGACATGAATAAACAATTTTCACTTTGGGGGTTGTCTCCATACTGTTTCACGAGCCGTTCCCTTCCCCAAGGGAGCTTTTGGGGGGGTTTCCCAAATTCCCGGGGGCCGGGTGTGGGTCGATTTAAAAAAAGTTGGGTTTTAAATTTTGGGTTTGCGTTCCTAAAACTTTATCCTGTTTGTGGAACCCTTGTGCTGGAAAGGGTTTCCCCAAAACAGCAGTGCCAAGGCTAAAAAGGGTCTAAAGGGGGTTAAAATTTGTCCCTTTAAACCCACTATCTTTGGTGTGCTGCTAGGGCCCGTTAGAGGGGGCGACCGGGTTTTGGGAAAACCCATGGAAACTTATGTACCAAAATCAGGAGATAAAAAGTACATAGATCTGGGGGGAAGCCCCAAAAGGGCCCGTGTTTAAAAAGTTAGATTTTTTGGGTTGGTCCTGGTGTTTCAGTGGTCAGTAAACCCACCAAAAATAGTCCTTGGAAGGCAATGAAAACAGGCAACTTTATGCATGTTTGGGGTTTTTTAAACTTGCCCTTTCCCGTCCCCATTTCCCAGAAGGCAGAAGAGTCATGATAATAATTTGTTTGAACACTTAGGTTCCCCTACAGCCCCCGTTTTGGATTGGTCTATATAAAATCAAGCCCAAATCGAATATTAACCCCCGGTCATTTATATAATGAATGTGTGAGTTTGAGAACCCGACAAAAAAAGCAATAGGGAAAAAGGGGCTAGTTGTTAAATATTTCTTGCATATGGAAAAGGGCCCGGGGCATTTTGGATAATTGTATGAGAAAGAGATGGGACCCGGGAAACACTTTAAAACAGGAAGACAAGCCAGTGGGGACCCTTATTTTGGGCAGTGTTCTTGGAAAACCCCAGGGTCCCCTTTTACATTTGAATTTTTAATTTTTAACACACCCGCCTTTCACCCATTAAAAGCCAGGTATAATTTCAAGGCAAAGGGTATTTTTTTAACGGCAAATAGTTTTCTTTATCAGGATAATTTTCCCCGTTAAAACATTATTCGGAATGGTTGGGAAACCGGCCCAAATTCGTGGATTTCCATCCCATTGAAAAATGTGGGGGTTGGGGCGGGGAAAAAATTGGGTGTGAACAAAGGAGGGGCCCCAACTTTTTTTTCCCCCAATTTTTCAGGACCCCCTTTAAGGGGGGGTCTACATGGCACAGGACAAATACTGAAACGGGCTTTTTTCCCCCGGTATTTGGGCCCGTTTTGTGCCGTGCACCGGCCGGAGGGGGGCGGTTTTCTCTGCGATTTGTGGAGAAAATTTCCCCCCCCTTCCTATAGACAAATTTATATTCCGTCTGGAAAAATGGACGGGAAGAAAGAAAGTTTTTGTTTTTTGGGGTCGCTGGCGGTTGAAAAAACCCCTGGGGGGGAAAACCCGTGCAGTGGTGACCCCTGCACGGGTTTTCCAAAACGGTCAATTGGGAAAAATTTTCCCGGGGGTTTTTCAGACGGTTTTTTAACCCCCTTTTGACATTTGGGCATATGATACCGGGCCCCAGCGGGGGAAATGAAATTCCCCCAAAAGGAAAGGGAGCATTTGTCCCCGGGATCGGGCGGGTTGAAGCGAGCAAACTGGCCGTTTTGTCGTATCACCCGCGGCCGGGTGAGCTCCGGCCCCGCGGGGGTTTATTAACGCTTCAATTTTCCATGGTTTTTTTAAAGGTTTTTTATAATGAAGCGCAGGGAGGAGGGGAGCTCCTCTTGCCTGCCCCCCGTTTTTACTTGATGGTCCCGGGGAAAGTGAACCCTCCTTTTCCCCCGGGGTTTATCCGTGACGTCCCATGCCCACAATGCATTGGGGGGCATTTTGGGGCAGGAGTTGTCCCTAAAAAGGGCAAGTAAAAACCCGTTAAATTGTACTGTGTACTGGCCTGCTTTTTAACACAATTGATGATTGTTTTGGAAGAAAAAGTAAAAAAAAGTGTAAAAAAGTAAAAATAAATTTTTTAAAGGAAAAAAAGTAAAAAACAAACAAAAAAAAATAAAAAAAAACACGTCCCCCCTTTTCCCCTTTAAAAAACCCCAATCGCCTCAAAAAAGTAAAAAATAAATAAAGTCCCATATTGGAAATGCGCGGGGTAACGACCCCCCCATAAATAGTCACTTTAAATTTTAACCCGATGGTGAAACTTAAAAAAAAAAAAATAGTCGCAGTTTGGTTTTTTTTTTTTCCCCAGAAAAAAATGGAAAAAAAAGGCGATCAAAAATCTTTTATAAACTCCAAAGTTGTACAATTAAAACATTCATTCACCCCGAAAAAAAAAATGCCCTTTAAAACTCTGTATACGGAAAAAAATAAAAAATTTATGGTCTCAGGGGGCAGCGATGCATAAATATTGTTTTACAAAATAAAAAGTTTTTTTTTAAGTGTTAGAATAAAAAAAATACATAAATTGGGTATCGCCGTAATGTATTGACCCAGAGAGAAAATCTAACATACGGATACTGCACTGGTGCTTTTTTAAAAAAAAAAAAAAACACTACTAGGATTGCAGTTTTTCTTAGCCTTACTTCAAAAAAATGGATTTTAAAAATGATCAAAAATTTTGTCCCCAAAAAATGATACTAATAAAATCGCAATTTAAACCCGCAAAAAACAAGACCAAACACGCTCCGTCACCAAAAATAAAAAAATTTTGGCCTAGACTATGTGAATCAAAAAAAAGTGTTTTCCTTTTTTAATAAAGTGTTTTTATTGTGTAAAAGCAGTAAAACCTATAAAAAAATACAAATTGGGGATCGTTGTAAACATATCGACCGCTGAGTAAAAGTGCTTTCATTTTACCCAAAGGGGCCCCTGTAAAAATAAAAATAAAAAACATGCCAGGAATGCTGTTTTTGTTTCAAATGCTCACAAAAACCCTTTAAAAAAAAGCGATCAAAGCATCAATTTCACCTCAAAAAGGTATATTAAAACGTCAATCATCCGAAAAAACAAGCCCATATCAGTCGTACACAGAGAAATAAAAAAGTTATGGTTGTAGAATAGGACAACATAAAAACGTATTTTTAGACCTAATTCTATTGTGTAAAATTAATTTTAAAACATAAAAAATAAAATAAAAAATTTTAAACATTGCAATTTTACCGCTCCCCCCAGTAAAATTTTCTGTCATTTTCCCGTTTTTGGCGAAAATGTAAAAATTAAACCCAAAAAAACCCAAAGGGGAAATGCATTTCCCCCCCATTTTCTGCCCAATACTAAAAAATATATGACCCCCTGTACACCCCAAAAAAGCACAGTAACCCCCCAGATGAGATCCATGATGGGTGTTTTAAACCAAAAAAGGGGGACTTCTCAAGTTTTATCTTCTGGGGTTTGGGGGCTTTCAAATGCGAATGACCACCAAAAACTGCTTTCCAAAAAACAAAATAGCGCTCCCCCTCCCTTGTACACCCTGCATGCGCCCCAGTAGTTTACCCCCCACAGTGGGTTTTATTCCCAAATTTGGGAAAAATTGTTAAACAAAATTTGGGGATGTTTTTTTTTGCAGGATTCTTGTAAAAATTAACATTTTCGCAAAAATTGAGATTTTTAAAAAAAAAAAAAATTCTTTTTCCCCACCAAAAACGAAAAAATTTTTGTAAAACATGGGGGGTTTTGGGGTAATGTCCAGTAACCCCCCGGGTTTAAATTCCTTAAGGGTTTTATCTCCAATATGGGGTTTTTTGGGGTGTTGATTAATTTTTACCCCCTAGGGTGTCCGCAAACCTAAAACCGGGGGGCCCCCCTACTCTGGGGTTGTGGGAGCCAATAGGCATGGGCCCATAGGGGAAAACTCGAAAACGCAAATCTGGGAAATCAATTTTAAATTTCTTTTTCCCTGATCCTCTCCCGAGTTTTTTGGGAAAATGGTGAAATTGAAAACTCAAAAAAAAGTAAAATTTTAATTTCCCCTCATTTGCTTTAATTCCCTTTTGAAACTAATGGCTAAAAAACTTCCTACATGCTGTTTTGAATATTTAAAGGGGGTTTAGTTTTTTATGGGGGTCATTTAGGGGGGATCAACAACAACAATCAATATCAATTAGAATGGATGGTCCCTAAAAAAAATGTATATTGCAAAATTTTTTGAAAAGTGAAAAAGACTCAAATTCCCAAGCCCCCTAATATCATAAATAAAAAAAGACATTTAAAAAAAAGTTTCCCAAACCCACATAGACTGTGGTTTTTTGCTTTTATAGTATTTTGAGTGTAATAAATTCTGTCTTAACAACAAGATAACAATGTCAGTACCTGTTCCGGGGAGTTTAACTCGGTGGAGGGCAGGGAGGGAAAAAGACCATCATTTCGGGTTCCGTTTAAATTTACAAAAAAATGGTAACCCCCCGTGCCGTTCCAAACCAGGTAAGGGGGGGTCCAGCTGAAGATCATTAAAAAATTTTTTTTATTTAAAAATTAAAAATTAAAAAATATGCAATTCCTCATAAAGGGGGAAACCATTTACTTATGTGAATTAATACCCATTCCCTCGCGACGCGTTTCGAAGAAAATTCTTCAAAAGGCTGTTAGGGTAGCCAAAACCGGGGCGGGGGGAAGGGTATTAATTCTACTCTGTAAAGTTCCCCGCTTCTAGGGGGAAATTGTCATAATTTTAATATATTTTTAATAAAAAAAAATTTTTTTAAGTGATTTATACTGGACCCCCCCCTTTACCTGTTTGGAAGCGGCAGGCGGTTTCCCATTTTTGCTGAACTATTGTCTTACACGCGAAATTTTTGAAATTTGAAAAGGGGTAATTTTTTAATTTTTCGATACTTTGATATTTTTCAAAAAATAACAAGGACTTTTTGAATCAAATTTCTTCTATCTTAAAGCTCAATGTCACGGAAAAACGCTCTAAATTACAGGGATGGGTTTAAATTGTCAAAAAGTTATTCTCAATAAGGATAATGGCAGATTTAAAAAAAGGGGGCTCTGTAAGAGGCCAAAAGGCTTGGGCGGTAAGGGGGGTTAAAAAAACAAACCGTTGAAAAAAAACACCGCAAACCCGGCGGGGGGACAAGCCAAAGGGTTAACTATTGCTAATGCCCATAGTGGGCGGATACACGGGACATTTCAAGGTTGTGGAGCCATATTGGCGGGTTCAAAGTGTTTAGGGGGGAGACCTATACAATATAAGGCAAGTGGTTTTTATGGTATGGCTGATTGGTGTACATGTATCTAACTGCTTTACAATTACTAACAAAGGATTTTTCCATTTTGGACATTTTGAAACACCCCAGGAAAATTTACCACCCCCTGCTCAAGCCCCCCCCTTCCTAAAAAAATGAATTAAAACGTGGCCATTCCATTCCTTTCTATGGGATTTACGTAAACAACTGAACATGCCTGCTTGCCTATTTCACATAGAAGTCAGATTAATACAGAATCTGACAGAAAAAACCTAAGCATGCCATTGTATGAAAGCAGAGGAATGCATCACTAGAATGTACCCGAAATGAGAGTCCTTCCGAGCCATAATTACAGCCAGGGCCGGGAAAAGGTTTTGGGGTGCCCTAGGGGGTAAAAGCCAATGGGCCCCCCCCCCCGTTTCCCAAAAAAAATCCCCCCCCCCACACCACACCTAATTCCTCTACCCCGGCCCATGTCTGTCATAATTTTCTGCCATTTCCAAACCCCCGTCATCTCCCAGCAGTCACTGACAAGAAAATCAGCCCTGAAAAATTTTTGTTTTTTTCAAAACGCCCCCTCCGAGACGGCAATACCTAAATAAAGTCACAAAAAATCCCTTACAGGAGCAAATCTACCAAAGGTTGTTAAAAAAAAACCCCCCTACAAAACCAAAGCCCCAAAAAAATTTTATATTTAAAGGCTCAAATAATTCTCCAACCCAAACAAACCCAACCCCCACTTGATATCAGCTTCACGGGCTCTGATTACAATCCCCCCGCCATCAGTGACAGATAGTGGTAATACTATTTTGTAAGGCTTGAAAATTTAATGTTCACTGCGTTAATTTGTGATTCACCGGAGAGTTTTTCTGACCCGGTCGTTCATTTTTCCCTTTTCCTTTCCACCCCGGTTCAACCTTCATGGTTCTCCCGGGGCCAAATTCCCTGAGGTTTTTGGGCACCAATTTCTTTGATTCCCCACATTTCCGTAACTCCCTTTAATTATAGGTATATAAGTCCCCCTTTTCAACAGGTAACGATATGCCCCCTTTACAGGGATTTAAAATATTTCCCCCCAGACATTAGGGATTCAAACAGGGGGACTCAGGCAGGTATTGTAGGGGTTTGGCAAATATTTAACAGGGGTTTGGAGGCATGGGCTACAGGCGGGTATGGGGGGTCAGGCAGGGGTTTGGGGCCCAGGAGGCGTATGGGGCCAGGGAGGGTTAGGGGCCCCAAAGGGAGGGGTAAGGGCCACGGATGCTAGGGGCCCACAGGCTTTTTGGGGCCACAGGGGTATGGGGCCCCAGGCAGGCGTATGGGGCCCAAGGGGGGGTATGGGCACAGAGGGGTAAGGGACCTCGGAGGGGTTTTTGGGGGTTAGGGGGCGGGATGGGGGGCCCCAGGGGCGTTTTTGGGGGCCCCAGGGGGGCCCTATGGGGGGACAGGAGGCGTATGGGGCCACAAGGGTATGGGGCCCCAGGGATGTATGGGGTCAGGACTTTTTGGGGGTTAGGGGAGGGGATGGGGCCCGGCAGGGGTATGGGGCCCCAACAGCCGTTTTCGGGGGTCGGGAGGGGTATGGGGGGGCCGGGATGTATGGGGACCCCAGGAGGGGGGAAAAAATGGGGGCTTAGGCAGGCGATGGGGGCCCCAGGCAGGGTTTGGGGCCAGGGACGAGGGGGCTCAGGGAGGGGGTATGGGGGCCCAGAGGGCATAGGGGCCCCAGGCATCCTAAGGGGCTAGGGGGCGTTTTCGGGGGGCCCCCGGGAGGGGATATAGGGGGCCAGGGACCGAGGGGGGCCGGGAGGGTATGGGGACCCAAAAGGGGTTGGGTCAAGGCTTATGGGGGCACAAGGGAGATTATAGGGGGCAGGCAGGCATTATGGGGTACCACAGGCAGGCATTATGGGGGGCCCCAGGCAGGGATTATTGGGGGGGGGCAGGCGGGATTTTAGGGGGCCCCGGGGAGGAAAAGGGGGCCCCCGGCAGGCGTATGGGGGGCCCAGGGGGAATAGGGGGCCCCCAGGGAGGCTTATGGGGGGGCCCGGCAGGCATTTGGGGGCCCGCAGGAGGCATTATGGGGCCACACGGGTATAGGGGGGACAGGGAGGCGTATGGGGGACGAGAATATGGGGGGGACATGCGGCATTATAGGGGGCGGGAGGGAGCATTATGGGGGCCCACAGGATTTTTAGGGGGGCCCCAGGCAGGTATGGGGGGCCCCAAAGGGGGCATTATAGGGGGCCGCAGGCAGGCCCTTTTAAAGGGGGCCAGGAGGGATTTGGGGGCCCAGCAGGCATTATGGGGGGCCCCGGAGCATTATGGGGGGCCCAGGCGGAATAGGGGGCACAGGGAATTTTAGGGGGCCAGGCAATTAGGGGGGAAAAGGGGGGAAAAGGGGGGGACAACTTTAAAGGGGGTATGGGGGGCCCAGGGAGGGATCATGGGGGGCCGCAGGGAGGATTAGGGGGGGGGCCCCCAACAGGATTAAAAACAACAAAATTAAAACTTACCCAAATTTCCCCCGGGGGCGCTCCTCTTTTGCCCTTCAAACCCCCCTCCTCCCGGGAGCCCTCGGGTGAAAGGGCCTTGAGGGCTGTGCGCCCCAGGAGAGGCAGCGTCGCGATGACCCTCAGTCACGCCTGCCGGTGAGGGCACCCCGGGGGGTCCCAGCGCATGAGGACCCGGGGGCCCCCCCTGTGTCGGCCCTGAGCTCACGGGGGATCCACGAAAAGGGGACGGGCCCCCACACTGTCTGCGGGGGAGGGGGCGTTCCGCTCCCGAAGCTTTACGAACCGCCGGGGCTTCAGGCCCCCGAAAGGGCCTGGAGCCGGCGGGGTGGGGCCCCGACGGCGCCCCCTTTTGGGGTAGGGTAGGTGGCGCCCTAGGGGTCCCTACCCTGGCCTACCCCTCGTCCCCCCCGATTAAAACCATGGATGAGGAAATTTTAATGTAAAAGCACCATCTCTGCCAATGTTTACTGACATGAGTCACCTGAGGTTGTCGTGACCTTGATGGTAGAAGTGAATGAAGCCTCATAAGCTTTCTCTGACATCTAATATCCATTTCATTTACAGGGAGAAATGCAGTATCACAGCGATTATTCCCACTGCTGTACTTCACTGCTTTGATCTAATCTCCAAGGCAGGAAATGAATACCAGAACACCAAATCCATATTGTAACAAGTAACAGGTATGATTGTCAGCTTTACTGCTCTGTAATACCTGCCCATGCTGAGGTTTAGCCTAGGTTCACACTGAGCAGTTTGATGCAGTCTGTGATATTTTTTAGCTGAGCAAGCATCCCATCCGAATGGTATGTTCTCAGGCTGTAATTTTCAGCTGTATGCCAGCATGTATCCCCATCAGAACACATGTGAGAGCTATGTGTATTATATGTCCCATTATTTTCCATGACAGTATAAAGCATAGATCGTACATTTTTTTCAATGGGTCTAATCCACATCCAGAAACGTTTCAAATTCTGAACAAAATTGAAATACGTATAACACATAACACATTGATATAAACTGAAGAGGAGACTGTATACATGATAATATTCTCTTTTTGGGATCCAATCATAATTTTGGCTTAAAGGGGTCGTCTCATCTCACTGTTTCAATGAGCCAAAAGCAGCTTTATATTCATGCATCTTGTCTTTTCCTGGTCAGACTGTGCGTGGTTCTATGGCAGTGATTAGCATATTAGCTCGGCATTCACAGCTATTCTAATAACACTGACATGAGAGCAGGAGATGTTATCTATAAGTGCAGAGAGCTACAGCGCTTAAGTAAACAAACAAAGGGGATTAATTACTTGTTTGAAATAACACGCTGCTCTCAAGCTCCGAGCAGCCCAACCTATCGTTATCCCTGCTATCAGATAAGACAGAGACAGAAGGGGAGAGCAGGAGGGTAACCAGAGAAACCTATGTGCACTCAGAGCTGGTAACATATATCTTATCTCCTCAACGAAGCCAAAAAAATAGAGCAATATATTTGGGAAAAACTCTTCAATTACTGGTCCCTACATGTTTAAACCTCATCTTTGGAGTGAGACAACAACTTTTAGAATACCTGTGACATCTCCTGACATGTGAAATAACAATTCTGGAGCATCTTCTCTTGTAACTCTGTGTTGTGCTGTCCCTCTTTTATTCCTACCAGAAATGTATTACTGAATCTGTCAGCTGGGTGTTACCATTCCGGTTTTCAAAGGGGTGTGTCCCTGCACAGTTTGACACTGTCCAATCAGTGCTGACAGTCAGTGTGTGCAGGGACATACCTCTTTAAAAACTGACAGATTCAGTAATAGATTTCTACACATAGATGCTCCAGAATTGTTATTTCACAGGGAACACAAGGATTCACTAAAACAGACCGGTCAGGATATGCCACAGGTTCTCTATAAAACAGCAAATCCAACAAAAAAAAAAAATAAACCTACTATTTGAACAAATCATTGGTATCAAATGGCAATCATGCTACTGGGCTTAGGGGTCCGCATTATGGTTATACTTACTTTGCAGGTATCCAGGTCCTGATGCTGTAATAATGACATTAAAAACTATTTTACTGTTAAGAATGTAAAAATTACATAAAAAATAAAGCCTAACATATTCCATACAAAAAGGTGAAAAAAAATTGTAAAATAACCAAGCGTGAAGAAGCGTTATAGTGTTTAAAGCCTGTGTATATTAAGGCAAAGAAAAATGTGCCTGGTCAGGAACTGGTCAAGTAAGTGCTCTTCTGCTCCATACCATGCTGTTGTGAATATAAAACAGCTGAGCATGCCCACACTGCTATTTCCACAACTGCAATACAGCTAAAGGGAGCTTTAGTGAGCATGCTTCACCACACTTTATAACCCCCAC
>JAODAL010044230.1:0-33079 GCA_025379985.1 Phyllomedusa bahiana
GGTTTCATTTCCAATGTCGGAGTACTTGGGCATTTTGGCCAGCTGTTTCTGAACATTGTCCAATCCCTTAGCTCGTCCATGGCCGGGGATGGCGGGTAGGCATGGATGAGGCAGTGACGGGGGCATGTGACCAACAATCTGTCATTTTTAAAATTCACTCGACAAGACTGCATTTATGGGTTTAGTTTGTTAACCTGGGTTCGTGTATTCCCATTAAAAAATATTACCCGGGATTATTCCAAAGATCCGAACACCTCGGGCCCGCTTCAATGGCTTGCATTGTCCATGTTGTTTACCCTCCAATTTAAGGGAGGTCGCAGCGCAACAGGATTTGGTAGGGCCCCCAAAACCGGGGTTCCAACGTTTCGGGAGTGTTTTTTAAGTCCCCGATCACCTCTTCGTGTGTAGCTCCATTTTCGGCATCAGGATTGGAAAAGAAGAAAAACCTTTTCATGCATTCATTATTTGGGTTCTGTAGTTTGATAAATAACTATCACACTCCCTGAAAAGGGAAAAAACCCGCCTAGTTTGGGCGCCCCCCAAACAAAATCTATAGGGGTTTTTTTATTTTTTTCCCTTGGAGTTTTCCTGATAGAGTAAAAACATAGGAAAACGCACCCAAATTTTTTCCAAATTTCCCTTTCTTTGCCTTTTGCCAGTTTTAGTTAAAGGGTGCCATTTAACCTCCCCACCCCCCCTGATGACTGGGGTGGGGGGGAGTGGAGGGCAGACCTATCCAGCTTTTGGAAGGTGTTCGGGAAAAACCCTCCCCTTAAAGGGGGTGCCCCTATCTGACTAAGGGGTTTTTGGACCCAAACTTGGGAGATTCCATCCCCATTTTTGGGCTGTAGCTCGGGGGCCCAGTGGATCCCCCACGGTATCCCTCGGGCCCCCTGAAAAAGGTTTAGCAACTGGCGTACTCGTACCGCCCCTCTTTGGAAATTTAAATAATCGATTTGTGCCTTGGAAATGGGGACAAGGGCCTAGGTGTATGCTTCATTGGAGTTTTGACAAATTTTCCCAGGGTTGTTTGTTTGACATATATGGCACTTTCTTACATGTAATGACTGCGGCCTGCCTGAATCCGGGGCTACACCAGTCTCTGCTTAGAATGGGAGCCATAGCTTGGCACTCTGGTGAGTAGGGAGTGGAGAAGGTTCAGGAAGGCAGGATACCATGAGTTTGGTAGACAACACTTATCCCCCTATCTTCCATAGTCCATCTTCTCTTGCTTGGCTCCCCCTTCTCCCAACCTGTCTGTCTTCTTCCCTGGCATTTGCCTGGGCTTCTTTGAGTCTGTCTAAAGAGATAGGTCCAGCTGTCATTTTTAACTCACAGGGCATTAACGCTGCTCATTTGGCTTCTTTGTCTGCCTTTTCATTACCCTGTGCTTCCGGAGTTGTCTGCTTGGTGTGGGCAGCTACCCTTAGTATAGCTACTTCTCTTGGTTTTGTGACAGCTTCGAGTAGCTTCTTAACTGCCTCACCATGTCGTATTGGTGTTCCTGCTGCTGTAAGGAAACCTCTGGCTGCCCAAATCTTTCCAAAGTCATGAACTACTCCATATGCATATCCAGAATCAGTGTGAATATTTACAGTTTTACCTTCTGCTAGTTCTAAGGCTTTTATGAGGGCCACCAATTCAGCTTCTTGGGCTGATATGCATGCAGATAATGATTCTGCAATTATGGTGTCATGGAGAGTGACTACCGCATATCCTGTGTGAAACTTGCCTTTTTCATCAGCATAGCGGCTCCCATCCACAAAAAATTCAAAGTTGGGGTTCTGCAGTGGTGTTGTATGCACATTGGTAATGGGGCACATTCTGTTTCAATGAGTTTCGTACAGTCATGGTCAAAGATTTTCTCACTGAGCTCCCCTTCTTCCCCCCTTCTGAATCCAAGAATACTAAGAGTTCTGCAAGATTCAGAGAAGTAGCCTTTTGGAATGTAATGTGTGGGGGCATCAGAAGTGTGCACTGTAGCTTGACCTGCCATGCTGCCGAGAGATGTTTCATCTGGACCTGATTTAATACTGAGGTAATGTCATGAGTGGTAATGATGGTAAGTGGGTAGTCTAAGGCTATTTCTGTTGCCTTTGCAGCATGTAGTGCTCTGACACAGGTGGGGGCAGCCTTTGCCACTGGGTCTAACTGTGCTGCATAGGATCCCAGGGGACGATATTTGTGGCTTCTCTTTTGACTGAGTACAGCCGTGGCATGTCCTTGTACTTCTGCCACAAACAGACAAAATTGTTCATCATAATCAGGAATGGCCAGGGCCGGTGCCTGCAGAATCGCCTGTTTTAACAGGGTAAAGGACTCTTTAGCTTCTGTGGTCAGACAGAATGGTGTCTGTTTTGTGCATTCATACATAGGTTGCATGAGGCTGCTTGCATGTGGGATCCACTGTCTACAGTAGGAAACTAACCCCAAAAATGCCCTCAACTGTTTTAAGTTTCTGGGAATTGGGGTATCAGCAATAGCCTGTTGTCTATCTGCCGCCAAATGCTTCTGTCCTGCAGACAGCAGGCCCAAAAATACAACCTTTTCCTTGCAGAATTGGGGTTTTTGTCTTTGTGACCTTTCATACTTTTGGGCCAGGTATGTAGGAGGTACGATAGGTCAACTTGTTGACAGTTCTATCTTGGTTGGGCAACATGAGAAGTATATAGTCAATTTACTGCACGCAAGGCATATTCTTGAGGGATGCGCCATCCCTTCTACACTGAACTCATGGCCCTTACTGTACAGTGTTGGTGAGTGCATCTTCCTTGAGGTTGGCAGTGTCCATGCTTATTGGTTTTGTGTGTAAAAGCGAAACAAAGTCTGGGTCCAGTAGAAACCCAAAAAAATGGCATTAGCAGGTCTAAAACCGTGTTTGTACCACTAGAACTACTGGGACCTGGTCAGGCTAGAGTGTGTGGATTGGGACACTATGGGTCATGGGGGGTTCAGAATGGCATTTTATTGCTCTTGAGGTCATGTACCATGCGGTTATTGAACCTTTTCGTGCTTCGCCACTTGCTTATTCTTCACTGGGTACAGAGGGGGTATTTCAGAGGATATTTACATTCAGGACACCTGCTGCCTAGGAATTCACTTATTGCTGGTCTGATGGGTGGCTTACTTGATGTGCATTGATCAGGATACTGCCTGAGCTGGGATAATGGCATCCTGGCTTCACAGTAACTTTTATAGTGGAACTCGGCAAACAAACCTATATCGTTTTTTGTTTTTAGCCCATAATGGACCTGGTGGCACGCTTTAAGAAAAAAATTTTCATCACTAGTCCATTCCGCGGGCCATGTCATTGGGGGGCTTTGTCAAATGAAACAATACGGCACACTGCTTCCTTATAGAAGGGGTCAGATGGAATCCCCAGTGTCACCGTACTGTCTGGGTGATACTTAGGGCGACATGTATGATCGGGCTTTTCGCCCGTTTTTTGGCACTGGGGGATTCAGTGTTAGGCGCAGTGTTCGCCACTTTCAGCTGCGCACCCGCATGAAGGGGGGCAGTGGCGTGGGGGTTGGTGGGGTAGCGTTCCGGGCGCGGACGGCACGGCCCGCTCGAAAACCCGAGGCATGTACGATGGCGAGAAGTCGGCAAAGCGAGGCGCAGTGCAGCGTCGGCAGCTCGACAGGCTACAGACCTTGTTTTTTTGGTCTTAATCCTCCGATCAGAGGCGAAGTGAAGCAGTGTCGGAACATGCGAGGAAGCAGATAGTAAGATCGCGACAGAAAAGAAATATCGGCGCTCCGCTCCGTGGCAGCAGGAGTATGATTCAAAAAAATGCCTTTATAAGGCGGAGGGAGGAAATACAGTTGTCAGAATAGAGCTGAACGTAAAAAAATAAAACATAATAAAAAAAAAAAACACATTTCCAAAACTCTAGAACGGCACAATATCAAGAAATATGATATTGTAAATTGCGGGAAATACAGTAATTCAAATTCTGAAAACCTATTCTCATTGGTCGGTTATAAACCGGGCCAATCAGTATAGGAGCGACAGGTGAACCACTTTAAAACCTTTGGGGAAGGATTGACAATCAGAATCCACGGCGGGTAATTCAAAATACAGTATTAGTAAAAAAGACAGAAAAGAGATGATGGCTGAGCTAGGGAGGGCTTGGCTAGTCGGCCAGAATCAGAATACGGAGCGACAAAGAACCCATTCTAGTCTTGGGAAGTTTAGACCAATCAGAATCCATGGGCGGGGATAATTCAAAATACTGTAAAAAAAAGGACAGTAAAAGAGATGATTGGCTGAGCTAGGCGGGTGCTTGGATATTCCCAGCACATTCTGATCACGTGCTACTTCTCCATTATAGTCATGGGGTGGCGCTTCTGAAATCTCAGCGCTCTGCGCCGTGCGGCATGATAGTATTAATCAAAAAATCATTTTTTATTAAGTGTAAAACATTATCAGGATAAAGAGCAGAACCCTTCTTTACCAAATAAGAAGCAGTTAAAAACCACGGAAAACAACGCGTTTGTCGCGAGACCGGCGCTTACATAGGGATTGCAATAGAGTGAATCGCCGGGAAATGCAGTAATTCAAATTGTTAGCTAATTCTCAATTGGTCGCATAAACAGCCAATCAGAATAGGAGCAGACAATGGTCCCATTATAACCTATGGAGGAGATTGGACAATAAGAATAGGAGCGACATTGTCCCTCATTATACTCCTATGGAGAAAAATTTACAAATCATATTCAGAAGGCGGGACGTTCAAATTACAGTAAAAATGCAGAGAAACGTGCTGATTGGTTGAAGCGCGGGGGGCTTCGTCCAGCTTAGCCAATCTCAGAGCGCGAGCTACTTTCTCATAGAGTTCTATGGGGAAAAGAAATTCTGAGGCGCGACTCTGTGAATTGGCTAGTTAAAAAAAGGCGCGTTTATTTGGACAAATGGGGAGAAGCGAATGCGGAGCGATGTCCCGGCAATTTCTCCATTGCAATTCCCTTGTAGCGCCGGTCTCGGCGACAAAAGCGTCTGGTTGTTCGGGTTTTGTTCATCATTGCTCTTTTAATTAGTCTTGATAATAATCAGCATAGTGGGTCTACTAGCGTCAGACATTACTACTTGTGATGAAGTTATACAATACACGCTTATCTCGTCACTATAAAATAATATTCACTGTATTCCTGTTTTTGTTTATCTTGTGTCTACCTCTGTACATGTCCTGCCTCGCCCAGGCGCTCTGTGATTAGCCCTGCTGCAGGCCAATATGTGTCATGCATATTCCATGCAACTGACCACTCGCCTCCATGAACAGTGTCATAACCATAAAGTATTGGACCCTTTGAAGACGCGGGATGTGGACGTTGAAGCTCTCCCTGAACAGCGCAGCCGCGATACTCTCGCGCCTGGTCTCGCTGCCCTAGAGATGGAATCGCTAAGTCTCATGCCACAGAGATATACAGATGTGTGTGTCCTTTGTCTACTGTCCTCAATTCTTTACTGATGTAGATATCTTTAGAGGCTATATCGGCCTGAAGCCCTCCACCGCCTCTCTGCTTTGATAGATTCAGGAGATTCGCAGCCAGCCTCCACTCGATACTCAGATGTCTCCCAAGTAGCGATTCATAGATGTCTGTGGCTACAGTTGTTGTGACTCTGTCCTCACTATTGTGACCGTGAGAATTTGGTATTAATTGAAGACTCGTGTTATGATCATATATCTCGAGTCCAATTCTGCGCGGTAAATAACTGGTGCTCACCTACTATGAGCCTGCTACTCGCCTTATATTCTGGCATCATCTGCTCAGTGTTCATCAATAAACACTTGTGTATGACCAAGAGCGCAATCAGTGTTGTGTAGATGCTGCGACTACTCGTCTCGTCGATGAAATCCTGGTGTCTACTTGTCTAATAGGCACCTCGGACTTTGTCTGTGCGCCATCACAAACCCCAGTACCACACATCTATGACTGCAGAGCTAGCTTGTATATAAGAACTTTGGATAGTGAAATACAGTACTGCCTATTTTGTAGTGCTAAGTGATCAGCAGTGTTGTCTCACGATAGTCCGTGAGCTCATCACTTCCACTAATTGTATCTGACTGTCTAGTTGCGCCCACAAAGGTTCTCCAGGACGAATCGCAAAGATAGCAGTTAGCATCTTGTTGTTAGAGCGCTTGATTTAATCTGCCAGATATTAGTAAATGCCTGCGTATCTATGTAAGTGGTCCAGAATCTCGGTACAGTCTAGTATAAAGTCCTAGAGATAGAAAAGACTCTTCAACACATATAAGACTTCTCAACAGATTTGTCAGAGAATGGTGGCTCTTGATCATGATAGTGACAGATGATACTCTGCACCTACTGCATCGACACGCGCTCGCCACCTTGCTAGTAAGCATACTGATAAGGATTCAGAATTGCGGCCCATCTCTCCAGAAGACTATAATGGCGGGTAGAAAGTAGCCTCGCGCTTCTGATTGGCTGGGATAGCCATAAGCCCCGCTAGCTCAGGCCAATCAGCTCTTTTCATGTCTTTTACTGTATTTGAATTATCCCGCCGTGGGTTTGATTGGTCATAACTTCTCACATAGACTAGAAATGGGATCTTATGTCGTCACATATTCTGATTGGTTCAATAATATCTCCTTAGGTTTGAATGGGTCTCTGTCGTCCTATTCTTATATTGGCTAAGCTAGCCGATCCCCCGCTAGCTCAGCCCAAATCACTCTTTTCAGGCATCATTTTTACTCATATTTTTGCACAACCCGTCATCACGTCCGTACCGCTGCTATGTGGCCATGAATGTTGCATGTGGTCACTCACCATCACCTCTCTCACTAGGCCTCTCAATCAAGAATCCGCTGATCTCTCATCTACTCTTCTGGTCCACTATCTCTCGCAGAGATTATAGACTACTTAGAGTTCTCCTTCGCCATAGTCTCTCCACTACCCGGTTTATAGTGATACTACGCGTACAGTGTTCTGCTGACCAAGTTCTTTCTCTCACACACGTAATTGCTTTACTGTTTATGTCACGTGAAAACTTCACTCCCGTACGAAAATCGGATTGTCGAGACTTGGTGTAAATACTCGTCCATTCACCCCATTCATTGTTGTATAATAAAGAGGAGTTGTTCGCTCTTGAGATCCTGTGCCGCTGTGACAATTATTGTACTAAGTGATTATTGAACTATCGACCCCCGCGCTCTGGCCACTGTCCAACCAGTATCAGTAGACTCTAGCATCTATAGAATAGTCAGATGACAAAAAACGTGTATCTTTCCCCTCGTGCGTCTCAAATTCCACTGAATACTCTCTAGTGTTCAGTGTGATAATTCCTCTACCTGTGTCAGAAAACTGGAATTGAGTACATACTTTAACTCTCACTGAGAATAGTGATATCTCATATGTCTCTCATCTGAAATGTTAATAGAGTAAAATCATTAAGACAACAAGAGTGTATCCAGACTCATAGCCAACTATGACCTACGTTAACAACTCTAAATTGTGTGTATATATGTCCTGTCTAGATTAATGAATCAACTACATCCTCACTGCACCGTCTTTGATCTATTTAAGTCAACAGTCTGAGACAAAAAATCCCGTCCACGTCACTGATAGTGACACCTGTGGGTCCACTTTTTTCATACATAACCTGTCCGCGCCTAAACGACGCTTTTCTCGGACGTGCAGGTAACTGCACACATCCAGACTCTACAGAAGACCCGCCCCTAACTCACATATTCACTACCGAAAATCTCATCTATCAGACGCCACATCTAGTGACACCACCCGCTCTACTATACTTATTATGCCTACAACTAATCACTAGTTCTCACACTCACCTCGTCATATAGCTCAACCTGTGTAGTTGATTCTCACTCCCATACTTTTAACTAGTGACGCTACAGCACCTGAACATAACCCTCCACCCACTTACATTGGTATGACACACTCACACTATCGGCAGTCCCAGCACAACCAAAGCTCTCTACTGCTGCTCCTGACACTCGATCCCCATTGCTCACTAGTGTTCAAAAATATACCTACATGAGACCTAGGAACCCGTCGTTGCCCTGCGTGCTCTGTCCTACACCCACCACTGACTCTGAATTTCTACGATACCCAGCTACTACACTACCTACGGCAGCATCGGTCTAACTATCTTTCAATATCAATATGTAAGCGATAAATAGCTAAGAACCAGTCCTGCCACCAGTGCAGCCATACGTGTGTTCCCCCACCTGCCATATATCGCGTAAACAAACAATGTTAATCCACAGAACAAGTGAGACATGAGCATAGCCCCTCGCCTGACCTCTTTAACCATAACGCCACCCCTCAATATTCATCGTGCTAGCCCCCGCCGTCTCCACTCTGGACTTGCCCCCCGATATCCATATAAGTTCAAGTTCTCACACAGCTAATCTCTCCACGACGCACTGAGAACTCAAATCACGATGCGCACATGTGCAAGATCTAGCTTAAACACCCACCACCATAAACACCACAATCCTTAGTAAACGCCACCAATTCACATCCGCAAATTCCTCTAACCCTGCACCAACCCCTGTTGAGTGTGCTCCCGCCCACCTACCAACACTAACTTGTGTGTCAATCACTCTCTGCCTACTCGGTGTAGACTGACTGCACAAATCGTACATGTCGTATTCGCACGTGATGTCTCGACTCATGTCCTACTGTGCAATTAACACAGTAGTCTGCTCTCTCTAAGGCTGCTACATAATATCACTAGTTAATAGACAAAAGTCAGAGTAACATGAGCCTACCTCAGTCTATTTTTCTCGCATTGGTGCACACGTCTAATTCTTTACATTATACAACGCTTAGATATATAAACACATTGATATCGTCATCCTCTTGAGTCACATTCCACAATTTTGTGTCCACTCTACTCAATCCAGATATGTCGTCCAACTTTGTGTTGTCTTGCCGCACATACACTATGTTCCACTCCTATTGGCTGTCTGTCTGTCATAATTTGTTGCGTGTTCAGAAAGAATGGCACACCTAGGCCAACCGCTTTGTGTCCCAATCGCTCGTCAGTCCTCGTGGTGTGTGCCTCCGTCAGTTGAATCTAACTCAGAATGTTATAGATGAGCTGAATGTATTGTACCCTCTGTGATGTTAAAGTCTCATCAGCTAGAAATGCATCGAGTATCCCTGTCCACTGAGATAGCCACTTATGTGTACCTCTTGTTAACACCCGATCCTATTTGAAGAAGACATCACTAGTACAGTGAGAGAGATCCCTGTTCGCCCCGTATTGTGCTGATCCTCGAAGACCGCTCTTCAGATTGTAGTCGCGCCATCACAAGACCATCGCATGTCACTGTCCGCCTATGATCTGCCACAACAAGTAGCAGTCTTTCAATGTTTTGTTGGTGCCATTTAGTGTCGTTAACGCAGATGAATAAATAAATGTGTCAGCAGAGAAGACGTCGGCATCTCTCACTAATGTGTCCTGTATCTCATCTCGGGTGTTTCTAAAGTGTCTCCCAGAGAGTGACTGTATTTCTATCAACATCAATGTAACACTGGACATACTTAATTCAAGATCTATGTGTTCCTGTTTATCCATCTGATGATTGACGCATAGTTCCTATCACGTCCTTGCTTCCTCACTCCTCCCAAACTGTCGCAACTTATTTCATGTGCGTGGCAATCGATGCATTCTGTGATTCGCCTTATGTGTCAAACAGAGGAGGACAAAAAAATAAAAAATAAAGAACTGTTCCCAATGATTGAGTCATAGTGTTAAACAGCTCTTGGTACCATTGTAATACATCCAAACACTTTGGCTAATAATATTGTAATTACAATAAGAGCAATAAAAGCCTCCCCCCACGAGAATACCATAACTGTGACTCACTAACGGCTGTTCTCAAGTGTATTTTTGTGTATCACTCGCTACACTCGCTCCACTGCTATACGTCTTACCTCCCCCAAATAAATCATCATGACAATGTGCCTTAGATCTTCTTTATATATATTACCTCTCCAACTGCTGTGTATCCTTTCACAGTCACCTCGCACAGTAACAACCTCTTTCATCGCCACCTTCCTGTCTTGATATCACAACACTTAAGATCCATCACGCGCTTTTGCACATCGTTCCATATGTCATATCCCCCTCGACCATGACTAACTACACCGTCGCATAGTGTGGTGAGAGTGCCCTTCTCGAGAGTTCTCTCTATCTAGTCTCCTATGCGTCGCGTGCGTTCCAGTAATATTCTACTCCGTAATTGTCTAATGAGTGCAGACTGTCCGTACCTCTGTCGCGGTAAAGACTCTCTGTACTGAGATATATAATAGATGCCTCTTAAACCACATCCATACCTCACACCTCGACACCTTCAATCTCTCCCTAAACTCCACATGCTAGCTCTGCACCAACCTCTGTCACACTCTTTTGCTCTACATATGAATAGAAAGTACTAAAAAAATCTTGAATCATGTAATATATACTAATCCGCGCTTGTACTCACCTCAGTACTTTATTGTGTATATACTGTGATTAGTGTGCCTCATATAATCTCTATTCCAATGACCCCCTTTATTCCATATCTAGTTTCCTGTATCAGCTCATTTATCACACACCAATATATTGAGTGATGTGAAGCATCCATGTGTCTCACCCGACACGTCTACCAGTGCCATCCAGATCCAGTATCTTCCCATGTGGCGTCAACTTAGCTCATCTCACTTCCTATGTTGGACTTTCAACACCATGACAGTAGTGAACTCCTCGCACTAAGAGATACCAATGTTGTCAGCACTCACACACTTAACACATCTATCCTATAGTGCTCGCTGTGCTCCCCTTTTGAAGATTCCGCTGTGTCTCTTTGCTTGAATGTCCACACCTCTTTGTGTTTACTGGCCCCGCTGTACCCCCCCCCACAATGTCTGCTAATACAACGGTGACTTACTCTACTAATTTGCCACAGTCTTGGGCTCTGTCTGTTTGACCCGAACGAATGTTTCCTTACACACTCCTATCTCTCTATCCACTCAGCAATGAGTGATATCGGCGCCACACGTCACTCTTCGTGCTTCCACCCCCTCCCTCGCGTTGCTAAATAGTTTCTGTGTGTGAACATGTGTCAATGAAACTGTGTACCCCCTAAAGACCCTTCATTCTACCACTCGATCTATAAACAGACATTGTCCACAAGATGCGATCGCACTCCCCCTATTAGAAATGCGACGACACACCACCACTCACCCTTCGTACTTGCTCACAAAGCGTAGTCATCCAACAATCACTATACATATTTGATGTTCACTAACACTTCTGTCCAGTGTGTTGTACTAGATCTCTAGTGTTGAGTGACAGGACACAGTACCACACCTTTGATGCTCACCTATGTACATATATACATCATTCACCTGTTGTTGTCACCAAGCCACTACATCTTCACTTTCTGTTCTGTCGCTCTCCTACACTTACTTCTTCACATCGCGCCTCGTATGATAGACGTGTTCACTCATACAACGCGACTCACTCTACCTCAAGTGAATACTCTGACCCCGAGTGTATGCAATATTCTAGAGTTAGCGTGCCCCGTTCTCACTGTCACTAGGTACTCCTAACTATGACGACTCTGTCTTCTTAAATATATACCATAGGCTTGCAATTGTTCTAGCGCAGCCCTTAAGAATAAATATACTGTCTGTCACTTCTCCTTCCTCCTCTTCGTGAAGTCTTCACCCTGATCAACTGCTAGCTTCTGTGACCCACCATGTTGTATTCCCCCCAATTTCCCCCAACGCTATGCCCTTCCTCCCGTGTGATTGTCACTTCCCGTCGCACTCCAATCACTCGCTTAGATGAACTGCCCCCACGCAACCATATAACACCTATCACGTAGACTGTACATTTATACTCTCCCGTTTCACGCGCTCTCAGTATCAGTACACTCTTCGTTGCAATCGCTACCTCATTCAATCGCTATATGTTTGTAGTGAATTATCTAACTAGTGAATCCAAACCAAAAAATGCATACTTGTGTTTGAAAAACCTCTCAAACTGTCGTCTATATATACTCTCACCCACACTCCTGATCTGACATACAATATGATAGTAAAATCTCCTCTATGCACTCGACTACTTATCAGTTGACTACACCCTCCCTCACACAATACTAATACTCCCCCTTAATAGTCCCACAGATCTAAGATATCTCCTGTTCCACAGTATACACAACGAACACGACGCTAGAGATCCTTCATCAGTGTGTACAGTTAAAATATACCTCCAGAATCTAACCTAGAAATAACTCCACGCCCCTCAATCTCCCTACATAGTTTCTCACTCACCAAACCGCCCTCGCTGAATCTCTCATGTACACTAAATCATATCATCTGCTCGACACGCAGATATCTGACACTGATCTTCAACCAAGACAGAATGAATGAATGTTAATAACTCTACTGTACAGTAAGTTCCCCACCTCCGAGTATGCAACACTCACCAAACTACCTTATACCTCACACATTCTATCACCCTTGTGCCCACAGAGAGATAGAAACAAACCTACAACGCCCACCACCCCATCACCTGATACTACCTACACACACACATAACATACCCTCTACCTCCAACAGCCTGCACAATACTACATATACTAAGATGTCTCCCTAATTTAAGCCTCAAAACAGTAGAATAGAATCTCTACCAAGACTATATCACTCACAATAATGTGGAATCACCAACTACACAACGGTTATCACACCCAGACAAAAGATCCTATATAGTAATCCGTACACCTCTTCCCCTCGTAGCCTCACTACCGAACCTCACTTGTGTGCTCAGCAACTTGTACTAGACTCCACACCTATTAGATCTATCACCATATGTATAACATCAAATCTACATGAGTCCGCTGTGATAGATAGATATAGTCCATACTTGCAGAAGAATCACCACAGACCTCCTCCCGTTCTCCCTCAATCTACCTCATCCAGTAAGAAGTCCTATACCTGTCTATCCAACATATATACAATGTATTCCAAGTGACTACCCCTCTCTCCCAAGTCATTAGTATTGATCTCCACACAGTTGTTTCCACTAATTATGCAGACCATGTTAGCCATTCACGCCTCTATACCTCACATCAAGAATGTATAACTTCACATCTGAGCTTTCAGTGTGTCACACTCATATTAGATCGTGTGAACACCACAACCTATGTATATAACAACGTCGCCATGTGTCACCCTTGTGAACGACACATATCGTCTTCTAGTCACAAAGTCCACAAAGACCTCAATAATAGTAAATGTAACCGAGTTAGTCATAAAATACCTAATATAACCAACCCACTCCTTATAAGCTCAAAACACTCAACCCAACTATGAACCTCCACCAAAACTAATTCTCAATATCTCCTATCTTGATTGCTATCACATAGTCTATTCCTGAGTCCGTAATTAACAAGTATCCCATATTGAATTGTACCCCAATCTTACTGATCACACCATCCCCAATGTACATACGCCCAATAAATAGTGTGTGTCTAACCACTATCCCTACTTCCTGCCACAATCCCACCCAAACTTGTCAATTTTGAAATCCTCAAGTAAGATATGAAACATCTAGTCCTTCTCTCTAATCATCATCACATCAAACACCTTGACTTGATCAAAATATAGTTAATCATGACCTAGATGCGCTTCACCAATGTCATACCACCCTTCGCGCTTTCAATTAGTATCTATTTTATCAAATTACTGTTGATAACTCTATGACACTCTTAACACCACCCTATCTACACCCCTCTTATAGTGTAAACACAACCGTCTTATGTTACTATCTGTTGTGTTACAATACCATGTTCTATGTCATTGTGCCTGCATACTCATACAGATGTCCACCCCCCTCACCGCCTCCTTGTTGCTCGAACAACAGTTAACCAAGACGCCACGGCCAAACGTTACGCCGAAGACATGATGAGCTAGTAAACACTCAAACAGCTTAGCTGTTTGGCTAACATCTATCAACAAGGTTCACGCATCTCTATAGACATGCGCACTCAAATAATGAATCCTCACTCTAACACCTTCCCCACTCCCCCGCTTCTTACCGCATCTATAGATTAGCTCACACTCTCACACTGTTAGGTCATCTATACACGCGCGCTAAGACTACATGACCACGAATGTGTTAACCTACACACTACCCCAGCTTAATCACTTTATGTCAACACATATGTACCTCTCTAAGTCGTTCATAACCCTCACGGTGGCATCACTTCACCAATGTGCGTGACCCACCTATTTTCCCATACATCACCTTTTATAGGTGCTACTAGTCAAAAAACATACGCACATATGATATACCAAAGTGTTTGTCCACTAAGTACCGCGCAAATCCATTGTCCCTCATCCCTGTAACTCACAGATCAATTTACATCGTAACTATCCATCCATATGAAATGATAGTGTGCACAGTCTTGCTCATTGTATATCAATGACAATGCCCGCCTATAACGATCCCATCAATGACTACAACCCCATCATCTGTGCACACGACTTGATTATGATAGTAATCTTCAACATTATGTCATTGTTTCCTTTTGTTAATATTCGCCCTCTAAAGAAACGCTCCACTCGCTCCATCACAACACAGTGTGATCTACCGTGTATGCTTAGCGTGTGTGCCTCTAGAACTGTACATCTTGATGACTCGCTTGTCCAGCACAGGTAGTCACGTATCCGACCTATGACAAGACATTACCTGCGCAGTGCCCACGCACAACCATCACAGATGCCATAAATCCACATAAGTAGATAATTTTGTAGATAATCTAGGTTCTCATGTGACCCTATAGCATCCTGTCACTCATAATTAACACCTCCTATTTCATTCTCAACATATCGCTCGCACCACAGAGACATCAGTGTCAACATGTTAGACAGCTCACACTTCACGTAACGTCACTTTCTCGATGCACTCTCTACAATAAGCATACTTCACGTCATTCTCACACATCCATCCATCCACACATCGGCTGTCTAATGAATTGCTAAACCCTGTATTGTTTATATCATTCTTTGTCTCTATAGTCACCACGCTAGTCTACACTATACACCGTCCCCCATAAAGCCACACACACCCGAACGTTACTTCACACCTCCACTGCACACCCGCACATCTAAGTCTCCATGATACATATCTCATCAGATATGTTGTAATCTCTGCCACACCTCGCGATTCCCCTACTCACACTATATAAGAGATCACCCCTCACTCCGTAACCAAGCCTCTCCACAATACAAAATTATTGCATGTGCACATCAAACTATAACTCACAGAATCTTTATTGTCAGTCTCCTCTCACAATAAAAAAAGTGACCCACCTTACCACACGCTGACCAGAGTGATTAACTGATCCTACTCTACGATAACTCACGCCGTGTCCGAGAACTCACAAGTTTGAACCATAGCTACCTTAATATCCATACTTTTGTGGCACACCAACAAATATCGCGCCACACTGACTGACTATCCAAGCGCACTTAAGAGTTTATAACAACATCTCCCTCAGCACTCGCTGCACATTCACCCTCTAAGATAATACCATCCACACCCACATCAAATCGATGGCACCCCTTCATGTACTCGCTCGACTTATCTATCACCAGTTCACATCGCACAGCGAACTGTCCTGTCAAAACCCTGTCTAATAACCCCACAATACCATCTCTTCCACACAAATAGTATCATCACTCTCTATCACCCTATATAAGTTGGCTATTATTTCCCTCCTGAACCCGTACACCCACTTAGCGTTTCTCAACAAAATCTATTGTCTCCTCAACTCAACATTAATGATCACCTCTCATAGAGACAGAGTACAACATAGCACAATACTCGCATTCTAGATAACACCCAGAATAGTAATGATATATCTAACTCCTCTATAGTAGTGCGTGTCTCACCAAATATGCTCAATCATATACATCTCCTCTTACTAATGAGATACTTCCTCCTAAGACTCATAACATATACACCTCACTGTGTAAGCATCCACACAACCACCCCCACATGTACACTCTAGCAACTGTGTGACTCATGCCAGAGAATTAATCAGAGACATATGTATGATATCAATGATGATTGTCCACCACACTAATCGGTTTGTCAAACCATGTTCCCAGTCACTCATAAACAATAAGATATCCCCAATCACACCATACGCCAGAGAGACCACCCAAAGAAGTCACAATCAGTGAAACAACCCTTTCAACAATCATCTTCATACATTTGTAGTGTACCTATCACACATGTCCACATAAGACACTCCCTCTACAACACCATTGTTAATAAGTATCAATCACACGTCTCTCAAAAAAAACCACAGACATACCGCTACACTGCATCTCGCCACTCACACATAAATCTCCCATGTTGCTCACATTCTTCCAACCTCTATATACTGTACACATGATTCCTCTACCCTTTCTTCGTGGCTAAATCTTATGTCCTCTCACTCTTTAGTACTTATACTATACCACTCAACCATGTGTGTGCATCTCATCTCTCCCAATATATGTCACTCATATGACCCACACAATCATCTTGCCTCACGTACCACACAAAACAGTCTCCCATCTTGTCACTTACATAGATAACTGTTACAGTATCCGATACAAAATGCTCATAATACTATAAATCCCCCATAGTAGATGTGTAGTCTCTATGCAGATGCCCCATCAACCTATGGACGCCTGTCATCCCCCGTCCAATACCATAATAACTGATCCTCATAAAGTACCAGAGATATTCTCACATTCTCATGATCACTCAACATGTGTAGTGAGCCCCAATACATACATGTGTCCTTCAAGTACCTCCCACTGCACCTTCTGTAGTTAGAAACGATACATCAGATAAATAACATGAACAATACTTAAAATGAATATCGTCGAACGTAGTCACCAACATTTCCATTTCTCATGATCTGTAACGTTTCTCTCCTCTACCTCATCTGCTCTATACACTGCACTCTACCACTCACAGGTATAAGACCCCATCGCCCAAAGTGTCAATCCCCCAATATCCCACCATCAAACGTCCATAAAACTCTATCTTGTAGTTGTCTCATATCTTACAAGAATGCTCATATTGTCCCACACCCTATAAATATAAATAAACTCACTGTCAATACAACAACCACCATAGTTATCCCACCGCACGTCCATTCCGTCCAAAAAAACGCACAGTTGCCCACCTATGTCTAATATAATAGATGTAATGCCTCTTCTTGTTATGTCCGCTGTGTCAACCCTCCATACTAGTCCGTCCACACCTTCCATTATCTGCCATCCTCAAACATCCTCCACCCAACCCCCAAACTAATCAAATACAGCAAAGTAACAAAACCAGTTGCACCTATCTTAATGTCTGTTTTCATAATGTATACCCGAAAATGTTGCCAGTCAGCGTTCTAAACCTCTGTCTATACTCATCCAATACTATAGTCGTCTCTGAGTTTATCATGAGAACACACAGACCTAAAATAACCCATAACCACAAATCACTGTCCATCACTAATAGAGATACGTTACACAATATTCCATCATCTTCTTGATCTCTCGTGTAGTCCCACTCTAATTGTCTCCATACTCAGATCTCAACCGTGACACCTCACGACCAATCTTCTCTATACTCCTACCAAGTGTAGTCTCCACTGCTCTCTTCCCTAAGCCAATTAGCTAGGTTATCATCACTAAGTAAATTATACATGCTACAGTGTGTCCCTCTCCCATTAGTCATTTGTCAGCTGTAAACATACAATCCGAATTTAAAACATAACACATAGATTCCGTAATACGTCTGTGCGCCTGTTGAACTCTCATCTGTAAATATTTACCTAACCCCTAGCCTTTGCTTTACTATAATGTCACTGACAAATACCCATATAGTCTATACCTTGTCATACTCCTATGATCTCACTCCTTAGATATCCCCTCTATATACCAACTGCCCTATCATCACCATCATCAATATCAAACAACATCCTCATCTCAAATATAACTCCTAAAGTAAAGTCTCATGTATCCACCCCTGTCTAACATTTCAATAATTGACAACCCCGATAACCTAAGACCACCCCTCAAAGCTGACTCGCACACACACCTCTCATCACATACTCTCATCCCCATCCAACGGTGTATCTAAACACAATCACCACATAGTCTTATACGTACCGTGTCAACGATCCCCCTCCCCTCCCCTCCACCATCAAGTCTCAGTCCAACTATTGTGTCCTCCTCGCCGCCTCTCTCTCTGGATAGACTTCCCTCAACAACCATCCGCTCAATATCATACAACTCCAACGTGTGTGAATCTTTCAGACTGAGTAATATAGAATAACACTCTCAATACTATATAGTGTGAATACCATCTGTCACCACCCTCTTATACACAACTATGAGAGACTCATCACCCAAGTGTAAACAATCATGACTCTCAAATCTAAAACTTTATCAAGACTTAACTACAAATACACCATATCCCAATGTCGTACCATCTAACTCTTAAATCCCCAACCACTCCGCTCCCCAGAAAAGACACTTGTTGTAAGCAGTCACACATATACTAACAATTATTATAGTACCCAAGTAATTGTATGTCGTTCAGTTTCATCCATCTCTACTGTATAACTATACCCTCGCCACCTCTAACACCACCTGCGAAAAACAAAACAACCCAAGAATGTTGACCACATATAACTTCCTCACATTTGTGTGCTCACACAGAGATATGTATAATGATCTTTTAATCCTCTAAACTCTTCTAACAAATATGATCAATAGACCATTACTATTAACTTCTCTCCACATTCTATTCTACTACTCCTACTGACATGTCTTATATGTAAGAGAATAGTATAGACACTAACATATACTCCCGCCACACAACTCCAAGTCTTATCTAAAAAACACTCGCATGACTCACGTTCCTATACATCCAGTCTGTACATACCTCTCCAAACCTATCTCACACAACAAATTTGTGTCTCTCATAAAATGATAATGTGTACTAATAAATAAATTGTGTCATGTGTATTCAACCCACACTATATGTCCCACAATCAAAGTCTTGCACTACATAAAAATAAATGTGTTGATGTAAATATCTAAGAATTGTATCCCTATACTATGAATTCTCACAAAAATAACCATATATACGAATCACCGCGCCTAACTCAAACATTACCATTCAGTCTCACTCGCAGTCCCTCTTGAGCTTCCAATAATGATGACATATATAGATCTAGACTCTGTATCACCGTTTACCTGCTGTCGTGCACTATCGAGTTGGTAACTGGAAGTGTTTCACATTCCTCATTATGTGTTTTTCTCTACACCATTCCGCGGACTCATCGAGACAAGTGAACCTATTAGGCTAATGTTTAGCTCCAGTGAGTAATATTCTGTTGGTAGAGAAGAGACATCTTCCACTTGGAGTCGATAAGAGAGCAGCTAATCGGATTCGTGTGTGCCCGTGCGTGTTGATCACCATCAGTGTGAGTGCTCATCTCTTCAAGTAAATTTGAACCTGTCTGTACTGTGACCTATTTAGATTTAATTAGAAGAGACTAGTATGAGTTGCCACCGTACTATGAATAGAAAATAATCGAATTAAATGAAATATAGATAACATGTGATACCCTTATAGAGTAGTTTCGACTCACAATGGGTGCTGGTGGCGTTACCATGTATGTGCTTCTCGCATGTTTTCGCGGCCGTCGGGGTGAAGAAAGATCACAACTGCTCACTCTGCACATAGACATAGGGTGCTTGAAGGAGTCGAGCTGTGATAAAATGCTCACATAATATAGAAAGTGTCTATATCCGCCCTTCTTTCAAGACTGTTCAATAGGGGATGCACAACACGCGGTCTAGGACAAATGATACAAGTGTCCTTGTAGCGTGTTCCGGAACTAATTTGCGTGTCGTCGACTCGCCCTTCTTCACGATGAATACTGGGGTGAGCGTATCAATGTGTTAGCTCTCTCGTGAGCCTCAAGTGTGTGCCTGTCCTCCCTCTCCTCTCGCTCCTCTCTAAACAAGTACACGAGCAAAAGAGTGCAACATAACTGCTGTGTCCTAGCTCTGTCTTGTGTCTGCGGATAAGCTGGAACTGATCGAGAGATTCCACAGAATATGTTTCGCGGTAAGACCCGGTGCGACTTCTCCGCTTCCTTGAAAGTGGCTGGGAGTAAGTGGTCCCGTATCACTGCCACATTTTGTTAGTGAACAGGCGACTTAACAGTCAGCGTGCTCTTTATCGAGCCACCTGAGCCAAAGACCATCCTACAAATGCTCACATTACTCTTATCTTGCGTGCGCAACAATATCCCTGCCTCGGTCTGCTTAATGGTAGCAAACAGCCAGATTCTCATATCAGTAGCTTGGTTCGAGCCCACACTAACGCGCATCTTCTCGATACTAGGCCAGTCCGGTGACCCTTTCTCGCACTGGTAGCTCAGAAGAAGAGAGTGCACGCCTCATCTCACACGGTCGACGCGGAAGTAGACTCTGCTGTCCCCTACCTGCCCTATCCTTCCTAGCTTTGTTGTTCTGTCGTTCGCGGCGCATAGGGTATCCCTTTTGTTGGCGATGCTGGAACACGCACCTATGACCTAGATGCCTTCCAGTAGAAGCTGTGCGCTCGATCACTCTGTCAACTCCTACCCCTACAGACTGCGTCATCCTCTGTGTGCCTCACTAACTCAAGTTTGATACAGTGCGTGCTCGCACTTACTCTTTGATAGGGATATGATTGTTAAGAACTGTGCGTAATTGTGTCTGTAGACCGCTAACGTTCTCAGAGATATCTGGATTAGTCTAACTTAGTACCATGCTCCACGCTCATATGTGTGTAAGCAACTGCCTGTGTGTGATCCTACACACCCATCACTGCGCGCACAGAGTGACGAGTCGCACATCCATCTGTGCCTGACCCTCATATCTCGCTCCATGAAGATCACTCGGTGTGTAGAGATTAATTTAGTACAGAAATGCGAGGTCGTGCTCTACGGGGGTGCGTGTTCGCGTCATAGGAATGTGTCGTAGGATCCAGCGCAGCACCGATCTGCAGTCTAACAAGCGCTCAACTCCTTGAGCAAAGTTTGGTATATAAGATATCCTGTGTTAACTCAAATGATCTATGTCCAGAGTAGATGTGAATGCTCTCTAAAAGAGACAGTAGAAATTAGTGGTCGTCGTGTGATCTCAAGATAGTTCTTGAGGTTGCTCAAGAGGGCCTCTCACTCTCGTGACGCACGCAAGATGATCTCTAACTGTTCATATGCAAGTAACGCATGTTGAGAATAGTAGGAACTCATAAACTGAACATAGTGAGTTAGAAAAGCCCCACCCTGAAACAAATGTCGCGATGATGCAAGATGTCCCCCGAGAACGTGGTTGCACTGCTCAGCACAGCAGTACCTCATCTCGCTATAGACCGATGGGTATACATATTTTGTAACGCAAGATTGTGTATTTGTCTCGAGAGATATGAACATCTCAAAACGTGTCTATACCTCGACTTCTTGTTTGTCTGTGTGCTCGGCTTTTTAGTCTGAGTGTGCGTTGTATATAAGAGCCGAGAGTAAATATCAAGCTCTCTGTGTGTCAAGTTGTCTCTAGTTTGTTATAATACAGAGACCCATCTGATTGACTCAGCGAGTTCACAGTATGCCCTGGCCACTGAGACAAGTGGAGCATGCATGTTTAACAAGTGTAACCCTCTATTAATGTAGAAACTCCGAGAATGATGATATGAATGACTATGTATAGATAATACGTAGAATACCTCATCTAGACAACTGTAGGAGCAACACAGCTCGGGAGAGCAAGGACACTCTGCTCAACCTAGCGCTAAGGCAACGCTTTGTATCAATGTCTGTACAAGGAAGGAGGAGGATAAGACGAGGTCACCTCCGCTGTAGTGGTTGAGTGGTGACACTCACAGTGATGTTATGTTTGATGGAAGGGTGATCATTTTTAGTGTAGTGCGAACAGTAGCAGGCGCTGAGTGACCCCTAATTGAGTTGTGTCGGCCGCATCGCTTTGCTTGAAGAAGAACGACGCTGTGGGTTGTTTACCTCGTTTGACTGCTTCTAATCTCTGTCTCGCGTTGAAAGTAGAATGAATTAGAAGTTCGTAGAATCCTGTGGCTCGTTTGTGGGTGTAAGAATGATGGGGAGAAGTGGACCAGTCTGAGAAATCTCTGGAGAGTGGAGTGTGTTTGTCAGTAATGATAGCTCTGACCAGTGATCCATGTAGTAGCGGAGCATGCGCTCGAAGAATGGTGTCCACTGGAGAAGCGTAAATTCGTGTACGATTGCGTGTGTGAGGCGTGGAGGTTATCTGGAGATTAAGGCAGAGTTTATAAGGAGGTGGAAGAGGTTGTATAGGCGGAGCCTTGCTGAGAGTTCGGTGGTTAGAAACGTGGATTTATTCTCGTCTGGGCATATGGGTAGCCGTAAGTGAAGGATTGGCCAGAGGGGTCGAGGCAGTCGAGTAGTGATGAGATAAGGTGAATAGACGGGGGGGCAAGACAGAGTTGAGGATGGATTGTAATTGATGGGGAGAAAGAGTGACTTTGTTCTAGAATGGTGGCCAACTGAGATGGGGTCGCGAGTTGCTAGAGAGGAGTGCTGGAGGGAGTTAAGGCGCGTGTCGGGGATGTTGTGACATGATTTGGGTCGGAAATGTGACGCGGGTTTGCGCTGAAGGTTGCTCGGGGTGTACGTCGGTTATTTGTGCGCAGTTAACGCTCTGGGGTAGAGGAGGTTGCGCGGGGCGTGGGGGTGGTGGTGGTGGTGGTGCTGGGGCTCTAGTGGGGTGAGTTGAGTATATGCTTAATGTTGGCTGGGCTGCAGTGTGGTGCGAATTCGGTGTAGCGATCGGGCCGGGTGGGGCATGTGTGTTGTGTGTTGGTGCCATGTGTCGGGTGTATTAGGTAGTAGTAGGTCGGCTGGGTTGGAGGGCTGTCGGCAGGTCGTAGCGGCTGTGGTGAGCGTGGCGTTGTGAGTCATAGAGTGTGTGCGATACGCTCTCTCGTGGGGTGGAGAGTTGTGCAGCGTGATTGACTGGGGTTCGGTAGAGGGTAAGATGTACAGTGAGTGTTTCGCGCAGGGGATTGGCGGCGTTAATGTGTGGTTGAGATTTACTGGGTAGAGTGCTGGTGTGTCGCGCTGTGTTATCTAGTTGGGGGTGCAGGATATGTGATGTCAGTGGGGTGTGTGTGGGATTGCCTGGGTGAGGATAGTTGAATGGCTATATGAGTCTCGAGAGGCGAGATGCCGTCTCGGCTCCGTCTATTTGGTGTTTTGCTAGGTAGTGGAGCAGTGCTGGCTCCGACGATGACGACGTGCCTGTCGAAGTGGTGTCTGCAGTAAAAAGATATTGATGAGCAACAAAAATGATTAAGAGGGTGAGCGTGTGTGAAGATGTCGGCACGCGCGGAAAAAAAAAAGGATTAAAAAGTTAAATTCAACCACCTTTCCCCATTTTACAAAATTAAAATCATTAAAATAATGAACAATAGGTTAAACATTTATGGTATTGCCGCGTCCGAAATGTCCGCTCTATAAATAAATATTACATATTTATCTCATGTACGTGAACAAGTGAAGAAAAAAAAATTCCATACGCCAAAATTGCGTTTTTTTGGTCATTTTATGGCACACTCATAAAATTAGAATAAAAATGTATCAAAAAAAGTCGCATGCATTCCAACACTTCGCGAGCGATAAAAAAGTACCAACTGTGTTCAGTTCGCAAAAAAATGCCCCACCTCACCGACGTTCGTAGGTGTTTAGTACAAGAAAAGTTAATTGGTCGCACAAAATGGCGACCGTGGTGCAAATCTTAAAAAAATGAAAATTGTTTGAATTTTTTTACGGACCATAAACTTAACGGAAAAACCCTAATGTTTGGTATTGCCGGTGCGTAAAAACTGGAAGATACAGTTAACACATTATACTTTTAACGAAAAGATTGAAAACGGTTTTAAAAGCAAAAACCCCGCGCAACAAACATGGCGGCGGAAAACTACATTTTTTTTCACAATTTGTCCCACTTGGAATTTTTTTGCGGTTTCCCAGTATATTTGTTGCAGATTGCAGCTATCTGGAGTAGAAGCAAAGGCATACAGACTGTTGTGGAAAGTAAATTCCATTCTAAGATGTTTTACTGGAGATACACGAGCTACCTTACATGCTGTACATGTGAATCACAAAAAATGGCGGATCTATACAAAGATGAGATGCATAACAGTTACGTGAGTAACAAGAACTAGCACTATGCTAATGCATAAGCAAAGAACATACAGCGCCACCTACTGTTGTTTGAATTAAGTTTCTTTAACATAAGCTGTGCTGGTTGTATGATTCTTCAACAAATATTTCTATTAGTATAGTGAATTAACACCATTAGAATGTACATTTTGTCTCGCAAATATTAAAAGCCTATGTGTATATATCAGGTGGAAAAATAACGATAATTTTGGCTTATCAGAAGGCGGAGGAGGGAAAAACGAACGTATGTCCCCCAAAAAAAAACGCCGGGTCCTTAAAGGGGTTAAGGGTTAGGGTCAGACTGAAAAAAATGGGTTTGGCAAGTCCCAAACCTTAATAATTTCACAAGGTTGGTCAAGCCAGTGTGGAACTCGAACTCAGGGATATCTGATTTGAGTAACCTATAAGAAACTAGACATTTTACAGAGCAATTGACAATTCTATTATAATCTGAATACTAATCAGTGCTTTCTTATCATATCTAAGGCTGTGCTCCTTCAGATGTCACTTTCACACAGCAAACTAACATGCAAATATCTGACATTTGAGTCCATCAAGAATATTAATGTTGTTGGTTCACACAATTGTCTCTCATCTCTCATTAAACATATCACTGTCAAGAGGTGACTTCAATTACATCGGATTCCCTATAATCCTACATGATGCATCGTATATTTTACTGGATAAAATGACTCAGTAAACAGCACAGAGAGAGTCTAAATTGCATTCTGACACTATCCGCACAATAATCCGGTGAATAAGATATTGCAATTTGATTTATGGGATGTACAAAAACTCTCCAGTCTCGTGTGCATCTGAGATTAGATATTAGATTAGATATCAGATATTAGGGTTGCTATTTTACAGGCTATTACACAGAGCAGGAGGCAAATCAAGGTTAAAAGATAACAAGGACCTCATGAATCAGGACCAGCACTGATAGCTGGAAATACCTTAATAAACCTGATTTATACTGCTGTCCCACTCAGTGTTTTATTTCTAGGCGCAATTACTTTTACAGTGGAAGGCTGAAATCTCCGTCTCACACACTACACGGGCAAAAAATATGTGGGCATTGGGCATCCTTTGTAATTACTGATATTGGTGAGTCCATTCACACCCTTACATTATTAGCTAAGGCTTTGGATGATAATATACTGTGTTTTTCCAAAAATAAGACAGGGCCTTATATTATTTTCATTTCCCAAAAAAGGGCTAGGACTTATTTTTTAACAGGGCTTTTTTTTAACACAACAGGTGCAGACACTGCATTCTGGGACATTTAGGGGAACATGTATGAAGATCGGCACGTCGAAGCGCCTGTTTTCACGTTTTTTACCGTGAAAACTGCGCCTCATGTATGCCAGTGCCGAAGTGCACTCATACATGCGGTGAAAACTTCGACGCCTCCAGCAGACAGACCACATTGAAATAGGTCTGCCTGTCGGAGCTGTAATGCGCCTCAATTTGTCGACCCGCATTCATACATGCAGAGAAGTTTTTGAAAGTGGTGCATCCCGCCCCAGAATGCCCACAGCACGCCACTTCATGTTAGGCGCATTATAAGTGGCGAACCTTGTGCCTAACAGCGCATTAGATGCATCCGAAAGCGGAGCTGGCACAGTGAGGCACATTATATGCCTGAAAATGTGTGAAAACTCCGATCATACATGTCCCCCTTAGTTCCTAGGCAGCTGCTGTGTAACTACAAGTACCAGGGTGTATATACACATGCATACACCCTGACTATACACCTTGACTATAGGGTATTTGTGTGTGTGTGTGTATATGTATATATATACACACAGCACATACCCTATAGTAAAAAAAAACATGGGGTGTATGTATGTGTATATACACCCTGGTACTTGTAGTTCCACAGCAGCTGCCACACATAGTACATACCCTATAGTCAAAAACCATGGAGTGTGTATCTATTCTTTCAGTGCCTTATCTTGAAAGTGTGGCATGCTGGGGAACTACAAATCCCAGAAAGTCACAGTAGCCACACTTTAAGATAAGGGATTGTTTGTGTGATTGTATAAATGTGTTTATAATGTGAGGGTATATGTATGTGTGTATACATTGAACTCTCACTTACACATTGCACTCGATGACCTGGGCTGAAGGACCTGCAAGTCATGTGATGTCATCACGGGTTCTTCATCCTGAAAACACTGGAGGTTTCCACAAAGCCTCCAGTCTAATGGGCTGTATATGGGGGTTGGTGGAGCTCGGGAACAGCACTGCCCAGGAGGCAGGCACCAGGTGACATCACTCAGGAGGTGCTGAGTAACTAGGGCTTATTTTTGGTGTAGGGCTTAAATTTAAAGCCTACTCCAAGAATCTGTGAAAATCAGGCTAGGGCTTATCTTTGGGTGAGGGCTTATTGTTGGAAAAACACAGTAATAGGTACCTACAATCAAGAAATAACTATAGACAAAACATAGAAATACAGTTTTCACAGGATCTTTTGGAGTAAAAGCAAGTTTTTAATGTGGAAATGAAAGGGGTTCAGTCTCTGTAATAAACCCCATTATACTCACCTATACACAAACACGTTCTGTTACTCGTCCCAGGTTACATTTAAGATCCTTTATTTGGGCATCTCACTTTTTGTTGCTATATCAAGGAAAAAAGCTAACTTGATTTAAAGACTTCTGCCAAGAAGCAACGTTTTTAGTGTGTTAATAATTGTGTCTTACACTGTAACTCTTTTTTAACGTCTATTAAAACCCCATAAAAATTAATATGGACAGCCACCTACATCCATTCCTCATCTGAATGGCCTGCACAGACATTTAGGATGTGTTTTGTGGATATGCCATAATGGCGTTACATGTGCTTGTTCTGTCGGATACAGTTTGTGGTTCTTTAGTCTCATCTCCTTTGATAGCATTAAGGTTGTCCCAATCCTGCACATGCATAAAATGGACCAGCATTCTTGGCAACAATGTATCTGACCTACAAAGTGTTTTTTTCCTACAAAGGTTTTGTGTTAATCTGGCAAAGGCGGTCCCATATCGTTACATCCGTGCCCGTTCGGGCTTCTGTACCATCCTCTATTAGGCAGAGAAGGATGTTGCACTATTTGTCTTGGTGAGTAGTACTGGGGTGCTTATATATATTATACAGAGTGCTTGGATTTGCTAAATCATACCCAGTGCCCAAAAGTCCTGTTTTTGTAGTTTTGGGGGTTCAGTAATTGTATAACACACCGTCTCCAAATCTCCTATGTGTCAAAGGGGCTTTTGGACCCCCTGAGGATGCAACCTGCTTGCAAGCTGTCCTCATCTTCTCAGTTAGCCATTGAAAGGAATAAAGTATTTTAGCCTATCAGTTTTTTTTTCTGTCGCTCTTAGAGCCAAATTTTCTTCACTAAGTTGTTCCACGTATCCCGTTTACTGTTTTGGCTGGTAAATCCAGCTTCTCCTCATCTGTATAGGTGTAAAAATTAAATAGAACATTTTCTCCCATAGACTTTAATGGGGTTCAAGTTTTAGTTTGAATAGAACCTCAAACTGAACTCACTAAATTTCGAGGTTCTAATTGAACTAGAACTTTTTACTGCTCGCTCATCAGTACTCATGGATACTAGGAAGTAGCAGCCGTGACCCTATGGAAATCAATAAAGCAATTTACATTGAATTCTCTCTTTCCTAGTATTGTATACTTTACGTGCAGAATGCAAAAATGGGGTAGACCAGACTTTGTGTCCCACAAAAAGTGTGTACAGTAAATTTGGGAAAAAGAGAAAAACTAGTCATAGGACATTATCCAGTCCAACCCTAGACAAGAAAAAATAAAATAAGCCCCTTGGCAACGATGTCCCTCACTTACATTTTTTTTCCTTCTTATACAGATAAAATATAACAATATAAAGAAAAAGCAAAGTAGAAGAAGACAAAGCCACAGGAGTCGGCAATAAACGGCTGACTTTGCACTAATACTCTCTCCCGCCAGGGAGGATACATTAGAGCCTCTCAGTAGTCTCAGCTCTATCTACATTTAGTCTCTTGCCAGATTTAGAAAGCCATTTCTCTTCAATCTAATTGCTTTGCTTTCAATCCCACTAATAAAATTCCCCACTTTTCATCTCATTGCTGTTCCCCTGAATTATATGCCTAAATCTAAGTGGCTCCTCCGGTGCTTAGTGCGCTTCTTCCTGACGGTGTTCTCTAGATTATATTGTGCTAGATAGCAGAAGAGGATGATTTACCGCAATGCTTCTCTGTTACATGCAGGAATCTACAGAACAAAACCTAACTATATTTTCTACTTCATTATGTTGGCACTCGCTGGATTTATGCTGGTGAAATGCATTAAGATTTGGCACCCGGGGAAGTTTTGCGTTACTCTGGCCAAGCAGATCCTGTATTAGGAAATCCTGCATAGTATAATTAGTATGGGAGGTAGAATTCATATCATTTCATTTAGTCGCTGGATGATGATCAACAAATGTTCTCTCTCTACTTTTCTGTATTTTGGTTAATTATTTTTGTCAGACATTCAGGCTTGACCACAAGATATGTTTGGCTGGGTTCACACATTATGGTCTTCATAAGAGGATACAGGGACATAGCCCTCACTGCCACATAGAAATAAGTTACTTTGACTACTTTTGCTCTCTTTCCGTGATGTATACTTTTTACAGTACAGTTATCCCTTACCATAGAATTGATTGTGGGACGGCCATTGTATGTAGAAACCATAACTCTATGGAAAACCGGTAACTGGTTCTGAAACCACAATAAGTGATCAATATCATGAAAAATGACGATTAAGGAAAATAAAAGCAGATACTAATCCAGATGAAGTGCGTCCTTACATAAAACATCAGAAAGAGCTGCTGGAAGCTGGAAATCACTCCCTATGATGAGGACAGGAGCTTCTTCGGGTCATGAACTTTATACACAATGTACCAGAAAAAAAGCAAATGGTGCCTTCAGCTGGTGCCTAAAGAAGCGGCTCTTCCTGGTTCATGTAAGAGCAGTACAGGACATGTAATATCGCACTGTACTGTAGGGAGGCACTACACAACGCCAATCACTGCAGACACCTCACTAATACATGTAAGAGCAGTACAGAACATGCAATACCGCACTGCACAGTAGAGAGGCACTAGTAGACCACCAGTGACTCCAGTGACTGCATGTCCTTCAATAATAAAATGGTTTCACAAGTAAAGTGTTCATGATAATTGGTTGGTTCGTCAGTCACGTGAGCTGCAGATTGGCATTGTCTGTGACCTTGTATGGTGAATGTGGCTTCAGGACATATTGTCCCAGGACAGACTTTTGTATGGGGAAAATATTTTATCCAGAGGCCATTGTAACTTGAGGAACTACTGTATATGTGGTAGACCAGAAACTATGTATGTTTGGCAAATACAAAAGATGTAGTCCAAGTAGAATGACGTTTGCTTCATTGGTTTCTATGGGGATACTGCAGCTACACTGCAGTATATATCAGGGTCCCTTTTTTATGGAGAGCATAATGCATTGTGAACATAGCATTAATTTAATTAAAAGTATAGGTAGCATTTGGAACTGTCATTATGGTATTGGCTGATTCTCCTCAACAAATAAATGACAAGATCTAATATATTTGACTATTTTTTTATTTGTATCTATTTATTTACTCTTTGAATCTGAAATTTTGTCATAAGGTCCAATGTATGCAGAATATACAAAATTCTAAAGTGTTCACAAACTTTCAAATACCCCTGTATAGCAAACTTATTCCAAGAGAGGCTATGTTCGCTCTATTCTTCTCTATATGTCTGCTGTAGCTCCTCTATGACGTTCTTCAGGTGCCTTCCTTGAGAGTATGTTGTCGGATAACACCAATAGAGAACAAGATGCCATGTAAATAACCCCTCACTGCTAGTGTTGAGCGATTATTATCGACAAAGTTGAAATCGGCACGGTTTTTATGTTGATCGGATTTTTTCGATCACGCGATAATTAAGGTTAAAATCTGCGCATAATCTATTAATATCGCGTCATTTTCGGCGCTTCCTGTCATTTTGGCGGCCAGCAAATCAGCTTAGAGAATAGAGCAGGGTGAGCTGTGTGTGCGATGTCATGACTGGTATGTGTATGGTTGTGATTGGCTGGAAAAATCACATGAACTCGTTTTACATAGAACAGCCCTTCCAGTTCATGATCAGTGTGTGTCTGTGTCTCATAAGAGCAGGACGTGTACTCGGTCTCTCTCAAAACAGCTCAGCAAAACTGTTCTCTGTGTTCACATAGACAACTATGCTTTTAGCTGTAAACATTAGAACTTAGGTAGATTAGATATTTTCAGTTTTTAGTTACTTAGGCTGAGAATTTTAACCCCTTAAGGACCCAGCGTTTTTTTTTTTGGTGACCCGTTCGTTTTTCCTCCTCGCCTTCTGAAAGCCATAACTTCTTTATTTGTCCACCTACATAGACACATGAGGGCTTTTATTTTGCGGGACAAGATGTACTTTCTAATGGTGTTATTCACTATACTAAATTCCAAGTGGGACAAATTGTGAAAAAAACGTATTTTCGCCATGTTTACGGGGGTTTTGCTTTTACGGCGTTCAATATTCGGTAAATATAATGTGTTACCTGTATTCTTCAGGTTGTTACGCATCCGGCAATACCAAACACGTAGGGTTTCCATTATGTTTTGGTACCGTAAAAAAATTCCAAACTTTTTCTATTTTTGAAATTTGCGCCGCGACGCCATTTTGTGCGACCAATAACTTTTTTGTACTAACACCTACGGACGCCAGTGAGGGTGCATTTTTTGGGACTGAAGTGTACTTTTTATCGCTAGCAGTTTGGAATGCATGCGACTTTTTTGATCATTTTTATTCCATTTTTTGAGTGACATAAAATGACCAAAAAACCGCATTTTGCCGTTTGGAATTTTTTTTCTTCTACGGTGTTCAGCGTACAGGATAATGATGTTATATTTTTATAGATTGGACTTTTTCGGACGCGGCGATACCAAATATGTGTAACTTTTTTATTATTTAATGATTTTATTTGTAAAATGGGGAAAGGGGGGTGATTTGAACTTTTAATACTTTTTTTTTTGTACTTTAAAACTTTATTATTTTTTTTTTTACTGTAAAATTGAGGCCACCTATGGTACTTGACCACTAGGTTGGCGCGATTGTTAATACACCTAATGCTTGCATAGGCAATGCATTAGGGTGTACAAAGATGGCGGGTTTTCCCCACTTCCTGTCTGCGGACGGAAGTGGGGCAAACCGGCCAGGGGAAGTGACGGAGCCTTCACAAGGCTCCCCACCACAATGCCCGGTGATCGGATCGGCGCAGCATAGCTGCGCTTATGCCGATCACCGCAACCGATCGGTGCGCGGCACCGATCGGCGTTAAATTTTTGACGCCGCGTGCAGCTGACTTTATATTGGATACAGATCTTTTCTAGTAACTGCAGGTGTAAAAATTCACCTTTTATTATCTGTACACGATTTAATTAGGGTTTTTTCACTTTGGCGCAGCTCAGTTTTGTTCAAAGACCCACTTTGTTTTTTACAATAGGGGTTTTAGAACTTTTTTAGTCAAAAGCAGGTGTATTTATAGGTGCAAAAACCACCTTTTATTATCCGTACACAATTTAATTACGAGTTTTTTACTTTGGCGCAGCCCAGCTTTGTTCAACGACCCATTTTTTACTTACAATAGGATACAGAACTTTTCTAGTCACCGCAGGTGTATTTATAGGTGCAAAAACCACCTTTTTTTAATCTGTATATATATATCAAATAGGTGTTTTTTTTACTTTGGTGCGGCCCAGTTTTGTTCAAAGAGCCACCTTGCACTTAAATTTGAAGACAGCATTTTTGTAGTCAACGCAGGTGTAAATTTTTAGGTCAAAAACCGTTTTATTATCCGTACACAATTTAAATAGGGTTTTGTTACACTTTGGCGCAGTCCAGCTTTGTTCATAGAGCCACCTTGCACTTAAATTTGAAAACAGCAATTTTGTAATCCCCGCAGGTGTATTTATAGGTGTAAAAAACACCTTTTATTATCCGTATACATTTAAAATAGGTGTTTTTTTTACTTTGGTGCGGCCCGGTTTTGTTCATAGAGCCACCTTGCACTTAAATTTGAATACAGCAATTTTGTAGTCACTTCAGGTGTATTCAGAGGTGAAAAAAACACCTTTTATTATCCGTATACATTTTTAAATAGGTGTTTTTCACTTTTTGGGGCAGCCAGCTTTGTTCATAGAGCCACCTTGCACGTTTAAATTTGAATACAGCAATTTTGTAGTCACCGCAGGGGTATTTAAAAGGGCAAAAACCACGTTTTATTATCCGTACACTATTTAATTACGTGTTTTTCACTTTGGCGCAGTCCAGCTTTGTTCATAGAGCCACCTTGCACTTAAATTTGAACACAGAAATTTTGTAGTCACCTTTGGTGTATTTATAGTTGCAAAAACCACTGTTTGTTATCCGTATAATTTTTAAGTAGCTGTATTGCACGTGGTGCGGCCCTAGTTTTTTTCAAATAGCCACGATGTACGACAATTCTGATAGAAAAATTTTCTAGCAACTGTTCTCGTTTGTCATTGCTGCAAAAAAAGCAATTTCTCATCCGTATAACTTCTGAATAGTTTTATTGCGCTTGTTGAATCTCAGTTTGGCGCAGATAGCGCACTTGTATGATATTTTGTTGAAAACTATCAATTCCTAGTCTTATGGGCAGTTGTAAATCCCTGGGATGAAGGAAGAACACTGTGATTTGT